>CAUYRT010009348.1:0-69966 GCA_963574885.1 Lepilemur ruficaudatus | reverse complement strand
AAAAGTAGGCAAAGGACATGAACAGAAATTTTTCAAAAGAAGACAACCCAAGAAACATATGAAAAAATACTCAACCTCTTTAATCATCAGGGAAATGCAAATCAAAACCACAATGAGATATCACTTAACTCTGGTGAGAATGGCTTTTATAAAAAGTTCCAAAACAATAAATCTTGGCATGGATGCAGAGAAATAGGAACACTCATACACTGCTGGTGGGACTGCAAAATACAACCTCTGTGGAAAGTAAAATAGAGATACCTCAAAGAGCTACAAGTAGAATCACTATTTGATCCAGCAATCCCATTACTCGGCATCTACCCAAAGGAGAAACAGACATACTATATAAAGACATATGCACTCAAATGTTTACAGCAGTACAATTCACAATTTCAATGATGTGGAAACAAACCCAGTACCCATCAATACATGGATGGATTTAAAAAATGTGGTATATGTATACCATGGAGTTCTACTCAGCCACAAAAAGCAATTGTGATATAGCACTTCTTATGTTATCCTGGATAGAGCTGGGGCCCATTCTACTAAGTGAAGTATCACAAGAATGGAAAACAAACACCACATGTACTCGCCATCAAATTGTTATTAACTGATCAACACTTATGTGCACATATAGTAGTAATGTTCACCAGGTGTCGGGCAGGTGGGAGGGAGAATGAGAGAATGGGTATATTCACACCTAATGTAGGCAGTGTACACTGTCTAGGGGATGGACATGCTTGTAGCTCTGACCGGGGTGGGGCAAAGGCAATATATGTAACCTAAACATTTGTACCCCTGTAATAAATGTTGAAATAAACAAAAATACTAAAAAAAAGTTGTAATATAATGTAAAATCACAGAAATCTAAGAGATTGTGAAAGAACAATGTATTAAAGACAGTTTATCTTTCAAAATATTAATCCTTGCCAGAGCCACAGGCAACTGCTAGGATGCTAGTACCAGTGTCAATTACACTCCTACACAAATGTTTGTAATAGGTACACAACTACTTCTTATATGATATTTTTTACTTCTTATGACTCTGATACTGATAGAAAGAGAAAAAATGGGTACAAATAAATAAAAACGTACGTGCTACCTTCTTTAGTCTTTTAGTGATAAATGTCTTGGCCTTTTTAACCGTTCCACAGAGTAGAAAAAATGGAATCAGTCCTTTGATTGCTTAAGTTTACAAAATATTTTCTGAAACTCTATATTTTAAATGCAAATACTCTTATAAACAGCATATATTTTTATCCCAGAAAAGAACCTCAATATAAAACTCCAATGTAAGTGCACCAGACAAATTGTTTACAACTTAAAAGTATGTTATAAAATTTCATATTAGTGTGTGTATTGGCACTGAAGCAAAAGCTTGCAATTTGAAGGCTTTATTTTTATTATACGTGCAGTTTTAAGATTTTAAAATTTATAGCATGTAATAAAAGTCAATACTTAGAGATGAGTTCGCATTTTTCAATACATATTTTGCCTAAAATTTACTATAAGTACTTACTCAATTATTAAAACAGTTTTTTCCTCTTTGCAATGCAAATACAGTGTTAGTTCTGTGATTTTTTTTACTAGTGTTCTAGGATATTATTTAAAGATGTTGTAACAAGTATAAGATGAAATAAATTTATATGGAAAGGGTAAGTTTAGAAAATTTTAAATATTCAAAAAGATCTCTGAATGAGCACAAAATTAAAAGCCAAGTAGTATACAGATTGTAATATAAATATATTGATAATTTAAAAACATGACGATATTTAGAGGCCAGAATGTCAATTTATAGATTGACATGGTTTATTATCATGAAATTATTCAATAAAATAAATAATCTGCTATGTACAAGACATTGTGGTAGTTGCTTTGAGTCACAGAAATCATTTCTTACATAGTCCCTACATTCTACAAGTTAAGTCTGTTTGGAAAAATAGGATATAGACTTCTGGAAGCTCAATGATAGAAATATTTATGCTTGGCAAACATATTCACATAATTTGTTTACATATTTATCACTATCTTTTTTTTTTAAATTTTCACAAGAGCCTTGTGTGTAGTTAATGTTATCCTACTGTACATATGGGAAGACTAAAATTTTATGTATGTTAAGGCAATTTTAACTAATTAATTAATTTAAGTAATTTAATTAAGCAATTTAAGATATACCATAAAGTCTTAAAGGGTAATTCAGTAGATATTTATTTTTTGTTCATGATGTTTTGACAACAGCTTGAAGGATGGGGTATGAGAGGACATTTTCTGGTTTACATAGACATTCCAGAATGCAGGCTAATGGAAGCTCTGCCTTTTTCAATGTATGGCTTCTGAATTTATCCTGTATGTTAATATCTAACCAGCAGATTGGGAAAGGAAGATAATGGAGGAAAATTCATGGGAAGATTTTATTCGGCAGAACTGGAAGAGGTGCACATTATTGCTGTCCATATTTCTTTGCCAAAACTTAATTGCATAGCCATAACTACAAAGTTTACTAAACATGTATACAGCTTAATTTTATGCCAAAGGGTAAGGAAACATATCTGAAGAGAAATATTATGAATCATAAAAATCGTAAATACCTTACTTAATACCATATACCTACTAGAGACAGTCAGGACTCACAACTGATATCTTCTGATCCAGCAAAAATTACTATATCTTCCTCCTTTTTTTTCTTTTAACAGCATTCATTACAGTTTTAATGCATTATATAGAATGAGGAAAATATTTTTCAAAGGGAACTAGGATCACTAATGCAATTCAAGTTGGCAACATTCAATTAATTTGTTAAATTTTTTAAAAAAATTGTTTGCATTTTTCAGATTATCCAAAACCACACATATCTAACCATGGTTAGCTTCGTTTTCCAGTACAAGCTACCGATTGATAAAATAATCAAAACATTACACAATTGATTTATTGGTCAGCTCTAAAATATAGCAGCTGTAAAATCCATTTAAATGGATAAATATATACAGAGCTTTGTATATTCAGAATTTTGTATATCTTCCACTTATTACTTCAACCAATTAGTACTGACTTTAACATGACTTTAGTGTAAAATTTACCATTTCTATTTTTCTTTAAACAATGATACAATTTAAAATAGAACCAGAAAAGAAATACTGAAATGCTTTTTAAAGCATATGTTCTAACACTCTATGATATATCATTTTAAAGAGAGTGTCATAAAAGCAATCAGAGAGCTCAGTAGTTTATTTTATTTTATTTTGTTTTATTTGTTTGCTTTTGTGCATGTGTTTGACATGGGGATTATATTCCTGAAGTAAGGTTCACTAGACTTTTGAGTATGATGGTGGTACAAAATAAGGAAATAAGTCACTTTTGTATCAACTTTGTGTATTCAGTACCAGACACATTGCATGAAGCTAAATAAATAGATACTGAGTGAACTGACAAAATTAATGTAATCTTTAAGAGGGACCTCAAAGAGAATAATAGAAGCCTAGATGCTTTTTTGAAAAAAGTAACATGAAATTTTTTATGTTGATCAAAAACTTTGATATAAATTATAGACATCTTTGGCTACTAAAAATTATAAAGCAAATGATTAATAATGCATTAGATAAATATCTGCCTCTTGATTATTTGTTATTTGGTCTTTTTAGTTCTTTCAACCTAATAAAAAGAATTAAATTTTGTTATTCTATTTGATCCATACGACCATTCTATGTGAAAAGTGATACTTTCATAGAAATTTGTATGATAAAGTATTAATAACACAAGTTGTCCAATTATACAGGATGGGACATGAAACCTTGTTCCATCACTTGCCAGCTGTTAATTTTGTGCAGACTACTTGGACTTCATCAGAAACAATTTTCACAGAGGCTAAAACACTACCAACATATCTATAAAACCATACACAAAAATACCATACAGTAATCAAAAAGAATAACATAAATGATTAAAACAGATATGAAATTGAGCAAAAGATTCCAAGGAAAAAGAGTACGTATTGTACGGACTTCATTACACAGATACAGTATAAAACCTTTCAAAACAAATCAAGACACTAGAATTCAGAATAGTAGTTACCTTTCAATATTATCTGGGAGGAAGACTGAAAAAAGCTTCTGAATTTCCTGATAATATTCTAAGTCCAGTTGAGGTTCTAAAACTAGTTAACATTATAAATGTTTCAATATTTAAATATCTATTGAACACTTCACTTAAGATTTGTACATTTTATTATGTGTATGTTATGTATCAGACCTCAAAAACTGTTTTGCAATTTCATGCAAACCTAGAAAATATGAAATACTAGGTTTATATTGAGGTGTTCAGAAGAGGGCTGGGAGAGGAAATCAGAGTCTTAAAACATCAGTAGATATAAAAATTCGTTCTTCTGTTCATACTTCCTCTCTTCAAAATTAGCAAGATCTGGTGGAGTGTATCACATTGCACCGCTCAAACACAAACTTTTCTTTTCCGCTTTTGCATTTAAAACCCTTGTGATTATGTTGGGCCCACTCAGATAGTCCAGAATCATCTCCCTATATTGAAGTCAACTGATTAGCAGCCTTAATTCCATCTGCTACCTTAATCCTTCTTTGCTATATAAGGTAATATATTCATAGGTTCCATTATTTTAATATTTACCTGGACAGATGCCCACATGGGAAGTTATTCTGCCTACCATACTAGGTATATGAGGTTTCTCCTTGAAATTTAAGTCTAGACTATAAATATGTGGCATGTCATAGTTTATTTATAAAATCTAATTTTACAATGTTAATTCTGATTGCTTTCTATGGTTTAGTTGATTTGTTGGTCCATGTCGTAGAACACAAACTGTGCTATAAAATTTTACTGTTAAAATTAACATGAAAATATTTAAACAAACTGAGTAAAAGAATAAAAGATCTTACTATATCAGTCCAGGAATACTAATTTTGACATTTATATTTCTGCTTCTGTGTTTACCAGTTGTTCATTGAGATTTTTCTCTCTTTTTCCAATCTTCCTTGTTTCTACTAAACAGTTCACAAATACTATCAACTAGAAAAAATTTAAGAATAAAATAATGTCAAAGGCCTTTGATTTCTTTATAGATATAAAAATCTGTTTTATATAAAACTGCATTAATGTTTTTAATACTACATAATTTCATTCAGGTGTTTCTGAGAAAAATGTATGTTTTCTGAAGATCACTTAAAAGTATTCATTTCTTGAAAATCAGACACTTGCTACTCTGACATTTAACTTTTCTTTCTAATTTTAGTTGATTTTTGCTCAGTTCCAACCTAGAATTGACTATAGTTTCTCAATGAAAAGAGGTATTGAAGATGAGACAAAAGAGAGTTAAATATGAGAGTTGTACATTACAGAAAACCCTATAATAAAGAAGTACTCTATCTACATAATTATCTTGGACTATTATTATTCAAAGTGCTGAATAATGTTAGTGTAGGCAACATTGCGCAGCAGCATGTGGACCTAACTCACAGAAATAGCTATGACTATTTGAAAATGGTAAGTGAATCTTACAGCTTGATAATAACACTCTAGTACTTGGAGAAGCAGATTTTACCTCCTATTATATACTTTTAGCCAATAGATATTGTTGATATTTACATATATATGTTTTATACATATTGTATATATACATATATATAGTGAGGCGGTTATTGTAGTGTCAAAAACAGTGCAATGATATGACAACAGTGGGAAGAAATTTCACTGTATGATTTGGTTTTTGTTGCTTCTATTTTTCTTTAATATGATTCTTTTTAAGACGTATATAAAAATAAAATAAAACTTTAATTTTTGTATTTTTCAGTTTTTATCCTGCCCTACTATTTTAGTATTTACCTAGGCAAATATATATTACATAGACCTTACTATCAGTACATTACTTCATGAGGTCCTTTTATAGCTTTATGTGTTTTATTTTGGAAATGGGTTTTCCTAGATCTCATATAGCAAAAGGCAAAGAATCTTTTTACAGGTACCTGTATACCTCCTCATATTTCTCACACATATTTCCCATACCTGGAGAAAAATATGTGTCTTTATTGATTTAAAATGCTTACTATTATTATGTCATTAAAAGGTAATGTATAGATTGTAGTGTCGGTTCTTCTAAAAGAGTGATAAAAGGCCAGCCACACAGCCAGAAATCAATTTGTTGGAGCTTGGAGGGAATTCATGATTCATAGGCAAGTGTCATCAGCAACTGTGTAATTTTGTATAAACCTTGGGAACCTGCAAAGTGCATCTCTGTCTGGGAATACATTGTGTTGTTTCCTGCTGGGTGGGTTCATCTCCATGCAGTAATGTTATTGCCTTTAAATCTGTCTATTTGTGTCCCTCTATCATTACTACTGCTGCTGACCATGTAATCACTTCAAGAGCTTGCTAACGAGTCCCTCAGTAGCTTAGGGAATCTAGTCATTTTATGGTGTGTAAATAAGTATGGTTTATAAATGAAGGTACATGTGTTATATTTAGTTTTTCTTTGAGGGAAATGAGTTTTTTTTTTTCCTTTCTTCTGGTCTAGGAAATCTGTGATAAGAGACTTTTCTATAATATTAGAAAATGTGGGATACGCTTTCCCACATGTTGAAATCTCTGGTCCACATTAGGCAATGGTTTTCATCTTCTCAAAGAATACGAGAAAAATTATATTTCCTTGCTTATCTTTTCCTCTTATAAAATCACGAAACACATGCATTTATTCCACTTTTAAAGTACATGTCCAATGTCACATTTTGTTTTGATACTTTCTGTGCATGTTTAATGTTCATCAAAATATTATATTTTAAACAGACTTGTATAAATCTTCAAATATTTTCCCATTGCATTGACCATGATCAATACTTAGTATATTGAATGAATGCACTTAAAGTATTTTGAGTTCTCATCATAATGATGGATACATTCATCGTTCATCATTCTTCCACAAAACATTTGTTGAGTGTTCATAAATTTTCAGACACTTAAAATTTATGGGGATACCACAGTGAGCCAAACATAAATTGTTCCTATACTTAAATGCTTAAATTCTAATGTGGAAAGAAATATAAGTAGTTGCCAAATGTTAACAAATTACATTGAGAAAAATAAGGCATGACCAGGGAACCTGTGACAGGGCTTGATATGTTTATATAGGGTAGTCTTTGTAAATTCCACTGATAAGGAGACAGGAGCAGACACCTGAAGGAAGTGAGCAAATGAGACACGCAGCTGTTTGGGGTGTGTTCCATGCAGACACAACAGCAACGGTGAAGATTCATAATTGGAGAGGTGACTGCTGTGTTTTAGGAACACCAGCAAAGTCACCGTAGGAAGTAGAATGTGTACAAAAGCAGTGGGAGATGAGAACTGAATATAGAAGGTTTGTGGTAAGTACCCCTGTAAAATTTGAAAGCTTATAGATCTCTTGATCATACAGATTGCCATAAAAACAGAAATGTAAAATATTATACAATGCAGAAATATTTAGGATCAAACTAGAGACTAATAGTTCAAAAACATTTCATATGTTATATGGAGAACTAAAAATGGTAGAAATATACGTCGAATGTAACATTGTGATGTGGCACATGATGTAATTGTAATCCTAACTGGTGTAATGAGGAAACAAAGGGAATGAAAGAAATCAGATTGGAACAGAATAAGGAACATGGTTTACTCACAAAACATATGTTTGTGCATTTAGAAAATCTTCAATAATTAGGGGAAAAAGCCATTAGATATAAGTGAATTTAACAAGGCTGCAAGATACAAGTTTATTATGTAGAAAAATTATTTTTTCTATATAGTACTAGCAATGAAAATATTGGCAAATAAAATAGAAACAAATATACTATTCATAATACTCCAAATGAATTATTTAAAAATAAATGTAACAAAATATATGGTAAATCAGTACACTTAAAAATGTATAGTATTTTGGAATGATATGTTAAAGAGCCTAAATAAATACATGGAGAGAGACCACAGTCCTGGATCAAAAGACTCAACAATATCAAGAAGCCAATTCTCCCCTAATGTAACTACAGGTTCAACACAATACCAATAAAAATTTTGAAAGGTTTTTGTGTTTTGTTTTTGTTTTTGTTTGAAAAGTGACTATTTCATTCTAAAATTTATATAGGAAGAAAAAGACTTTTTACAAAAGAATAAATTTTGAGAATTCATAATACCTGATTAGAAGACATACTATATAAATGTACAGCAATCAAGGCAGTGTGGTTTCGAGTAAGAGGAATCACATAGATCTATGGAACAGCTTAGAACCTAAGTAGACTCCCTCAGCTTATTATCCATTCTAAGGGGACATCATTTTGCTTTTCACTACTGAGCATGATAGTAGCTCTAGGTTTTATATGGTTGTCCTATAACGACGAGAAAGTTCCCATATTCCTTGTGTGCTGAGTTTTTATCATAAATGGATGTTAAAGTACTCAATTTTTCTTCATCTAGTGACAGAAACATCTCACCTTTATTTTTTAATATGGTGAATTACATTAGATTTTTAAAAGTAAACCAACACTTGCTTTCCTTGAATAAACCCCATTTGGTTATGATTTTTCACTTAATATATGTATAGATTAATTTGCTAATATATTTCTTTTTTGGTAAAAGCTCAAAAAGTCATTATTATGTAGTTTTCTTATATTGTGACTTTTTTGTCTGATCAGAGTGATATTGGTCTCATAATATGAGTTGGGAAATGATCCATCTTTATTTTCTGAGAGTTTACACAGAATTGCTATTATTTTTTCTTAAATGTTTAATGAAATTTTTATCAGTGAAGTTATCTGTGCCTGTAGTTTTCTTTGTGGAAAATTTTTTTTAAGTTATAATTTCAATTTACTGAATAGATATAAAATTACTTATATTTTCTATTTATTCTTACATTTTATTGGTCAAGTATGCATACTTCAAGTAATTTATCTACTTCATCTTGGCCAGGGGTCAAAAACTTTTTCTCTAAAGCATCAGATAGTACATATTTTAAGCCTTGTAGGCTGAGTCAACATCAAGATTATTAAGTGGATACTTCTATATGTTAAATAAGGAGAAATTTAATAAATGACAACATGGTATAAGTTTTTGTAATGCAGGTCTATTACACTTGGTAATACAGATGAACGAATGGGAATAATTCATTTCTTTTCTGAGGAATTACATTTCTCTTAATTAGAGTTCAACTTGAAACACTGCAGAGTTACAATTGTTTCACTGAAATTCGTAGTGCACAAAAAGAAGAGTAGTGTGATGTGATGACAGCAGCACGTAATGTCTGCATAGCATCCACTCAGCTCTGCCATTGTGGCATGAAAGCAGCAATAAAAATTATAAAACTGAATGCCTGTGGTTGTGTTAAAATGGAGCTTTATTTATGGACACTGACATTTAAATTTCATGTAATTTTCACATGTCAAATATTATTTTTCTATTGATTATTTTACCATCACTTAAAATTAGTCCATGGGCTATACAAAAATAAGCAGTGAGCAGATTTGGCCCATGGGCTGTAGTTTGCTGACTCTTGTTCTAGGTTGTCAAAATTATTTATATAAATGTGTTCTTAGTATTGCCTTATAAATATTTTAGCATCCATAATTTCTCTGGTGATGATGCATCTTTCTTTCTTGATGGTAACATTGGACTTGTTTTCAAAAGAATCATCTGAGTGAATTTATAATCAGATTAATTTCACAGGAATTTAATATATCAAAATTTTTATCAATATTTTAAAGCAAAATAATCATTTTTTATTTTTAATGTTTTGCTTTTGGATGAATATTTCCAATAAATTAAGTAATAAATGAAACACACATTTTAGCATTTATTTTTGTGAAAAGAACCTTCTAAGAATTAAAAAACATAGCAATAGTAAAAAAAAATAAAATAAAAACACAGTAATCCAAGTGGCATAAGATAAGGTTATGTGTCCTGGTAATGGAGGATAGAATATAGAGATGGAAACAGATTCCAGAAATATTTTAGAGGCAAATCAGATGTTGAAAAGGGGTCTCTAATGCTTAAAGTTAAAAAGAACATGTGGGGTTTATGACAGAAGTATAAGTCAGCATATAAAATCTTGAAATTAAATTAGCATTCAATTAAACTACAAATTTAATGAGATGGAGAATTAATTTCATCTAAAAAACAAAAAGGAAAAACTCCACTAAAATCTTTTCATGCTCTGTGATAAAAGAATCAATTTGGAATTTTAAATCAAGTTCTAGATAAAATTAAATTGATAGCATTACTTAAGCTAGTCATGTTCATTAATCTTTTAAACTTGGCTGGGTGCGGTGGCTCACTCCCGTAATCCTAGCACTCAGGGAGGCTGAGGCGGGTGGATCGTTTCAGTTCAGGAGTTTGAGACCAGCCTGAGCAAGAGCAAGACCCCGTCTCTACTAAAAATAAATAGAAATTAATTGGCCAACTAAAAATATATAGAAAAAATTAGCTGGGCATGGTGGCACATGCCTCTAGTCCCAGCTACTCAGGAGGCTGAGGCAGAAAGATCGCTTGAGCCCAGGAGTTTGAGGTTGCTGTGAGCTAGGCTGATGCCATGGCACTCTAGCCCAGGCAACAGAGTGAGACCCTGTCTCAAAAAAAAAAAAAAGAAAAATCTTTTAAACTTAGCGGGTTGTGGTACCTTTAGAACATTATACAGTTTAAAAAATCTATAGTAATATTTATTTCTCACCATTTTAATAATATATTTGAATAAAAATAATGAGTTCCTTCTGGGAAATAGAAGTTCTTAATTATTTTATTATGAACTCATTAAAGCTTAATTTCCCTAAAGTAATAATATATTCAATATAATAATATAATAGTTAATGATTTTTAAAAGATTGTTATTTTTAGTCCATAACCTTCAAATTATATATCTTTTGAGATAAGATAATTTTCTTACAAGTCAGAGATGCCAGAAATAATTTTCATTTTAGGAATTAGGCGTGTGAACACTAAGGATCTGATTATTTTATCTAACCTGGGATATTGCTGCACAATTAAATGCTCTGAATTTTTAAGAATGTACTTTAATTTTTAAGAATGTTTCTTCCTACTTTGCTTTGTCTCATTTTCATTTGAACTTAAAAATGAATTACATCAAGGTAATTACTTTTAGTTGTATTTAATATACAGTATGCAGTCTGGGGCTTATATACCTACATTTCCAATTATGTGTTGAAGCTCTTGATCTTCATTTCCACTATTATTCGTTGCATTCTGACTCTCAAAAGATATAGGTACGTATCACTTTTTCCTGTGATTTCAATATATTAATCAACGTCTCTAAAATCATAACATGAATTTTTCTTTAAAGTTTAACATAATTGTATTTGGATACAAAACTTGACCTGAATGGAGCAATTTAAGTCTTTATTTGTCTCACTTATTGCAAATACTCATATATTGTACTTAAGTCAAATAAATGTCTATGATTACAGCATATTGTCTCAGACCATGTCAGGGCTGTTGAGTAATAATATTCAGTGTATGCACCATGTTTCCTTTCTAGAATCTGAAAAAAAAATTGTCTGAAATCCAAAACATATCTCTTCATGTGATTTGGGCAATGGATTATGAACTCATACAAACAAGCAAATCCACAGTCTCTGTGTAACGCATAGACTTTTGATTCCCTGCTGACAGTTTATAAGAATGACCTGGGTTCCATTCAACTTCTTCTAAATCTCTTAAAATACCTTACTCTCACATCCCAAAACTTATATATATACCTTTTCAATTTTTTTATTTTAATACTATATTCTTCTTAATTTAGTCCCTTATACCCAACAAATGACAATGGTCGCCTGGGGTCAAACATCTGAAAATTTTTTTTCAGGGAGAGCTATTGTGTGAATTACCATTGCTGACTCATTGTCACATTTCCCTCAGTAGCTTTCCTATTATAGGTGTCTCTACTGAGTTCTTCACTCATTCATTCATTCATAAACTTATCTGAGAAAATGAGCTATGATTTAAGGAATAGCAATATTAAGATGAAGGTGAACTTTTATGCACCTCAATTTTTCAGGGCAATTGAACAATATTTGTAAAATTCCCAAGAAAATAATTATCTTGGTAGCTTGGTTAAAAGTTGAAAGAATGATAATGTTGTTGGAACATACGGACTAATGTTGGGCGTGGGAAAAATATGAGTTAGAGAAATAGGAACTGACCAGATAGTTCAAGGTCTTGTGAAATATTAAAAATTTTAATTCTTATTCTAAGACAAATGAATAAATTTTTAATAAAAATTTTTAAGAAGGTAAAGAATATAGTCTAATTTAAGTTGTGAGAAGCAATCTGGCTGTTATTTTAAGACTTCATCAGAGGGAAACAACAACAGATCTCACCAGTCTAAAGGCTATTGCTCTAATTTAGGTGAGAACTAAAGATAGTTTGGACAAGAACATGAAGATATGAATCAGGATAATAGTTATATATATTTTAAAGTAAAAATGATTTTGAGATAGGTTTTGTAAGTTGGTAGATGCTAGTTTTATTTGTTCATAGGAACGGTGGAGATGCTCAACACGTTAAAAAATAAGTTTTTCTTAATGTTGTCAAAGAAAAAAATTGTACCACACAAATTAAACTAGAAAGGAAGACTTTATTTAATACTATAGCAATAGAGGAGAGAGAGTGAATGGAAATCTTCTGAAACAAAAGTCAAGAGAGTTTTTAAGTGTTGGGGTCAACTAATGAAAAGATACTGGAGGAATTTAAGCAGGAAGTTGGTCAATGTATTAGGTCATTCATGTTTGTTAATGGTCTTATTAGACTCTTAGAGAGACTAGGAAATTGGGACACTTTATTGATAATTGCATTTCAAAGGGCTGGATACCAGATCCTACAGAATAATTCATGGGTTATAAAAATGGCAATAATCTGGGGGAATATTTACGTCTCAAAGGGGCAGCAAAAGAATATATGATCATAAGTTTTCTAAAGCAAATGCTCTAATAAAAAGGAGGTCAGGTATCTATAGTCAGAAAAAAACTTGTCTAAAGTTTAGTCAAGCTGATGGGAACATTATGGCCATCTTAGTCAATGTGTACGAAGGAAATTGAGCATAAATAGTCTGTAGGTCCTGAAGAAGTCCAAGGACAGTTGTGTTCTGAATTCTGTAAAGCAAGATTGGAGGAAGGAAGATTTGTAGTCAAAGAGGAAAATTCTGGTTTGGAGATACAAGAGTTTCCACTGCTGACAAGTATGAACTTAAATAGAGTGGTAGATGAAAGCTTATTGAAAAGAAGAAATTAAAAAACTGAAAGGGCTAGATTATTAGGCAAATCATCAATGGATATGCAAATGTACATAGATGCCAGGTGTTAAGGAAACATGACATCTAGGTTACCAGGACTTCATTAATGAACAAGAGTACCAGTGGAACTAGTACATGATGCCAAAAGAAAAATGAATGCTCTTGTGTTAGGCACATAAATATTTAGGATTGTTATATCGTCATGTTGAATGGCTCTCTTTACCATTATGTTAATATATTGACCATCTTTGTCTTTCTTTACTATTTTTGATTTAAAGTCAATTTTATCTGATATGAGAATGGCTACACTTGCTTTCTTTTGATTTCCATTTACATGGAATATTTTTTCTATCCCTTCTCCTTGAGCCTGTATGAATCCTTGTGGGTTGGATGTATTTTCTGGAGACAGAGAATACTTGACTTGCATTTTTATTTTTTTTTTATCTATTCAGTCAGCCCATGTCTCTTGAGTGGGGAATTCAAACCATTCATGTTGATTGATAGAATTGATATGTGGGATGTTTCTCTGTTCATCCTGTTAGGTAGTACCTTATTGCTTTGTTTTACCACTGGGTATTACCCAAAGGGAGAAAAAAAGTCATTTTATCAAAAAGATACCTGCACTTCAATGTTTATTGCAGCACAATTTACAATTGCAATGATGTAGAATCAACTCAAATGCTCATCAATTTATGAGTGGATTAACAAAATGTGATATATTAAATTGGAGCTAACCAATGAGCACACATGTACATAGAGAGAAGTATAGCCCAGTGGAAATCAACCAGGGAGAAGGGCAGAGGAGGGGATGGGTATACCCTACCTAATGGGTATAACAAACACTGTCTGGGTGACAAACACACTTATTACCCTGACTCAAGCATTACAAAAATTATCCTTGTAACCAAAAACTTTGCACTCCCCTTGTACAAAAAAATTGTACTTCCATAATACTTTGAAATAAAATAAAATAAATAAATAAAAAGGACTTGAGGAATTTTATGAGATTATTGGAATGTTTCATATTTTAATACAGTGGGTAAAAACTCATCAAAGTGTATAGTTAAAATCTGTGCATTTTATTCTATATAAATTATATGTCAATTAAAAAATAGGAAAAATCAACAAAATATTTTTAATGAGGTATGGAAAAAAAGAAAATGGAGAGAATATTCTTCAAAAAATGAAAGTAAGCCTCAAAACAAAAGCCTTTCACAAGGGAATAAAGCCTGGCTACAGAAGAGTAACCTGTCAATTCTGAAGTATTTGATAAAAGAAAACAACGGAGAAACAGCACTTGAAGGTCATAAGGGAGTCTTCAAGAAAAAAAATTGGATTTTGATTGAAGAAGGGAGATGCTGGAAGTGAGAAGAGATTGAGGTTTTAGAGTGATAAATGCGAGAGATAGTTTCAGAAGGTAAGTGGAAAGTGTTGAGAAATAGAGACATTGAAGTATGGGTCAGTAAGAAAAAAGTAAAGAGAATTTGGAAGATAAAGGTGCAGTTGGATCAAAGGTAAAGAATGTTGGGTCCTATAATGTGAAGGTTGAGAATCATGGTGAATTCAGCAGTTTTGGGAGGAGAATAAACAATGAACATATATGATAGAAGATTAAACTCAGGAGCAATTGTGGATTTAGAGCTCGGAATTGTAGTCACCATGCCATTGCCTTGGGGTGCTATGATTAAGAGCTTGCAACTGCAGTACAGCTACATGTCCTGGGGTGATAGCTTTCAGAGGTCTAGAGTGTGTCTTTCATGGATTACAGTCCTTCCCTAAATCCTCTTCATGTGAGAGAAAGGGAATGTAGCCAATATCCATGTTTCTTAAATGTAAGTGATTGGAATATCATTTTAAAGAGACAATAATATTATTTTAAGTTTTTCATAATAATTTAAAAAAACATTCTTTCCAATGTTGGCTAAGTTTGTATAAATATGACAGAATGACTTATTGAAATATTAAATTAAATTTTGTTTGTTCTATCTGTATTTTGTCCATCCTGTATTCTTCCACACCTGGATCTTTTTCCTCTGGGATCTTTGTCAAGACTGACAAAAGAGGCTTCTATGAGGATTTTTGTGTTTTGTAAAATGCCATTGAAGTTATGCTATATATCCCATGGATATAATAAGGGAATTGGGGGAGGTGTGGTGCTCTGAGAACTGAGAAGTAGGAACTAAAGGAAGATCCACAGAGTGGACATTGGGTCAAGGACAGTGGCTCCTTAGAGCAGAAGGGGTGTGTGCTCTGAATCCTGGCTGTGTATTTGGAAGATGATTTTTATACAATTTTACGAAAATTTCCTACATCTAAGTATGGCTTAGAAATAGCAAAGCCAAAGGAAGTTCTCTTACTTAACTTACTTAACTAATTAAGACATAGGGTCATGAAAAAAATTTAAGGAGTATGTAAACTATGAGGTCACTTTGGAATTTGTAAGAATCGAGATGCTTATGGAAAACACAAGTGTAAGTGTCTATTAGGTAACTGGATATAAGGATCTGTAGTTCTTGAGATAGAAGATCTGGGATAAACGTACCTATTTAGAATTTATCATCACGTAAATAGTAACGAAAGCATGATATATATTTAATATGTCATTCAGGGAAATGGCAGAACGAAAAGGGGAAAAATAGGTTGTTATTCAGAGGAAAACAATCACTGAGAGTGTAAGAAGAGAAAAAGACATATATTAATTAAATTTAGAAGTGGCTAGAAAAGTAGCAGAAAATCCAGAATGGTATAATTAGAATACATGAAGGTAAAAATATCAGGGCAAAATTAAAAATCAAAAGCTAAAGCGTGGTCTGGTGATAAAACGTAAAAATTGCAATCAATGCCAATTACTTTTACCATAGTAGTTGACTATTTCAGTGAAGAGGCGATTGGACAGGGATAGGGAAGAAATAAAGAGAATGAAGCATTTTAGGAATTCATTAGAAATGTGAAAGAAAAAACCTCAAGCGAAGTCAATATCTGAAAGGATGTAGAGATATAAGTTGGCACCTAGAATAAGGTACAAAATGGACTAATTATCAGGGCTTTTTTTTAAACAAAATATGCAAAAAATTTTGTGTTTAAATATGGATATGAAGAGGCAGTCATAACTGAGACGTTGATGAATTAAAGACGTGGAATAATTTGTCCAGAGATCTTTGGAGTGAAGTAGAAGCTGGCAGCGATGGTTGGTTTCATTAAGAACACAGATAGAGGGAAATACATTTTATCTATCAGACATGAAAAAGGATGAGTGGACAGAGGGATGGAAGGATGGATGTAAAAAGCAGTATGTTTCTACATGGGCATGTAGGAATGATTATACACTTTATAGATTCTATCTTCTGAGTAAATTAAGGATCATTTCTTCAGAAAGAGAGGAAAGGCAATGAGGTAAGGGAACTGAGTAAGTGAAGAAGTTTTGAAACAGCCTTGGAAAATAATGGTAGATTAAATTTATTGGGAAAACAGAACTATCTGATAACTCTAAAGGACCATGGGGGCCAGAAACTGGAAATTTCTGGTTTTCAAATCCATTATGAAATCTTTCTCTAGTCAGGTGCAGCTGCCTTGGTAGAGGGATGAAAATAGCATACATTATGGTTATCTGGACTGACAGTTATACATATTGCAGTTGTGGGTATAGGCAGAGGCTTGGCTGAAGTGATCCATATGAAAAATTGCTCATTTAAGAAAATAAGAATATATGATAAGGTTTGAAATATGGAGAGAAAGGGCTAGAGTTAGAAAGTGTTTGAAATGGTTAAAGAACATCTGCAGAGTGAATAATTGAGGGGAAGATTTGAAGGAACAGTATTACTGTCAGATATTAATTTTATGATTTCCAAATGAAATACTCACTCAAAAATATTTACAGAGCATCCCCTATATGAGAAATTATACTTAATATTGTAGCAATTAAGATGAGGCAAATTTTTTGCTTTTATGAAACTCAGACTCTAGCCAGGTGGATAATAATATAATAAACAAATAATTTGGTTGCAGAGGTGACCAAGAGTGAAAGAAAACACTTTTGAGCTCCCTCAGACAGGGAAGCTATTCACAATGCCACAGAGGTGGTGTCATGCCATTCATGTACTGTCTAATTGGGAAAGTCAGTCATCAGCTTATAACACAGGAAGGTACTTCTATAGTTGCACAGAATGAGAGTTAATCCCGACCATCACCACGGCATTGGCAGGACACAGTATCCTGACCCTGGGCACAGAACTAAAGATTAGAAAGTTGCAGGGTCACGAAGATAGAAAGAAAAGCCATTCTAAAGCTAACTGATAGTATGTGGCCAGCTATTTCACAGAACATGTTTTAGGCAGTCAACTTCTTGCAACTTGATTGATTAAAACTGCCTTTATAGTGAATTTTGAGGTTGCTTATTAATAAATATGCGACTATGGGTTTTACACAAGGGAGGGATATCTCTGTACACATTTGCATATGGCCAAAAAAAAAAAAAATCAAGGAATGGACAAAAGGGAAGGAACAAAACTTAGAAAAGATCTGAATATAAACAAAAGAAAGAAATTTTCCTTTGCTACACCAAAATTAAGAATTTTTGCTAATAACTTATTAAGAAGGGGCAAAATGGAAGAGTTGAAACCTAGAAGCTGGAATCATTTGATGGCTGCTGGTTCACTTACAAATCCAGTGGTTGATGCTGGCTCTTGGCCAAAAGCCCTGTTTCTCTGTTGATGTGCTCTCTTTGTGAGGGCCAATTTGGGCTTTCTCACAGCATGATGGGTAGTTTCCAGTGGCAAATGTCCTAGGAGAGAAAGAGAGAGAGGAGGAAAGACACATCACCTTTTATGACCTAGAATTGGAAGTAAGAAAACACCATTTCTACATATTCCTTAAGACAAAAAGTTCTTTCCAGATTCAAAGAGAGGAAACAGGGCAGATACTGACTCATTTTTGAAAGGTCATTAGACTGAAAATATTTCTGTGGCCATTTTTGAAATATATATTCTGCCCCAGCAGGTAATATTAGGCAATGCTCCTTAAAGACAGCTGTTTTAGAAAGATTTATCTCTTTTACATTTTGCCACTGGTTACTCATGTTTTGTGTTCTGAGAACACAGTGTGGAAATGCATTAATTCTGTCTAATGGTACTGAATGATGCTTTATAGAGTAGGTAATAGCAGAGTGGGCTATTTAAGGGAAACTTGGAGTTTATCAGCTAAAGAAAATGAATTCGTTCTATCATTGTGTGTGTGAGAAAGTACATGACCTGTTCAGAGAAGGATGATTGGTCATTGTGGAGGAAGATGAGGTTGGGAAGGTCAAGTACAAGCTCATTCAATCACTATTCAAAGAACAATTTATAATTTGTTCTTCTTGTTGTTTATAACTTTAGTCCAGGCTTCTTGTATGAATTATTTTTTCAGAACTATTTCTTTGGAAGGTAAAGGTTATATTGAGTCAGTACTATTTACTTTAAACAAGAGTTAATAAATGGAAAATTTCCAGGGAAGTGTAGGCCATGGAATCTTTCATAAGCATGTGGGGATTTTCTTTTTAGAAAGAGACAGTTGTTGCAAGCTAAATTTCTTTAGGATATCTATTTAATTAAGCATTGATAAAAATTCTCATGTAAAAAAGAAAACAAAAACAGTGATCATTTTACTGTCTTGAATGTTCCTCTGCAATTTGAGTAAAAGTGTGAATAAAGAAGTACAGGGAATAAAATAAATGAAATAAAACATTTATATGTGAATCAAGCACATATGCAGATACACAGTAACCTTTCCTTCTAATTATTTTTAAAATAATTTTTTATATTTAGTTTATTTTCTTTTTGTTCATTTTCTCAGCTCTAATTTCTTACTTATCAGCATAAAGCATATTTATTTATAATTAATACTGCAAATAGAATGATAGTGAACAAACTTTTGATAATTACTGAAGACTCACAAATTCAACAATTTTAAAATAACATTTAATAATTTGCCTATATATGATAAATCTTTTGGTGTGCCTTCAATAAAATATCCAAGCTTCAAATTTCTTGAAAATGATAGAGCAGGGTACTAAGCACCAGGCTGCATTGACAGACTGTGAATCCTAGCTCAAAAATCTTTGTTCTAGTTCTTATTCCATGTTAATGATTTTTATTTTTTTAGTCTTTAAAATATTAATATATTTAGGAATCTCTAAAGGTAAAGGATACTATGTGGTATTTCCCAAATTATTTGTGTAATAACAACAGCATTTTTGTAGAGCACTAAAGTTATTTAGACTTAAGTAGAAGATCTGTATTGTTTCCCTCAACTATAATATTTTATGATTTCAACAACAATTTTATTAGGAAAAAGTCTAGGTTAAAGACAATTTAAATTAAATTTAAACAAAAGTATTTTTTGAGAGTGATCTACTTTTTTCTGATAATGTGATATTGATGTGATATGTTGTAGAGAATTGAGAAAACATACATATTTTCAAGGTTAAGTAAATTTCACTCCAAAATTCCACAATGTAGAGATATATACTGTTAACATTTTTCTCTACTTCAACATATTTAATATTCCTATCTAGTCCTTTATAAAATAGATAAGATATTATAAACAAATTATAAAAAAATATATCAATAGCATTTTTGTTTTTCTAAAAGGTTGATGTTAAATACTTCAGAATATTCCATCATATAATTATTTAATAAGCACTGATTATTTTTTAACATTTTCTTAGGCAGAAAAATGAAAGATACAGAAAACACGGAGAATCATTTAAGCTAGTATTAAAATTTGCTCTTCAGATATCCAAAGTGATCTAAGGAGTCTCTACAGGTTATGGGAATTGGGAAAAGGTAGGGTGTTAGGACTGCCCCCAAAGCTTTTGCCAGACCATATTAGATTTCATCTATTTTATGTTGGGTTTCATGTGACATTTTATTTGAATGAAGAGTTCTAGGGCACAATTTACTTAAAAAAAAAGAAAAAGGAAAAAAATCAATGATCTATATATATAGGTTTATAATAAAAATTCAGCATAATATTGTTATTTTTTTGCTGTTTATTTTTTCTATGTCATATCCAGAATAGTATGCATTGTATAAATTGCTTAGTCATAGCTATATTTTTATATAACAAATAATAAATTTCATAAGCCATACCCTTTATATGATGACAGGTATATAAACTTTTATTTTTTAAAGCTATTATGTGAACAGAAGCCCACTCTAATTATTTTTTCTAAATTAGTAAGTACTTTTTAGTTAAAAATGATAAATGTGATTACATATAACCATGAGGAAAATGTTGGGCTGGCCTTAACAAAGACAAGAAAAATAGGAACTAAAGTTAAATTCTTAGCCACAACAGTAAAAGCAAAGCTAAATATGTACTCAGAGGTAGGATAAAGAGGTCAGCTTATTCACTACCATGGCTATATTGTTGCTCTCAATCAGAAACATTGATTCTAGAAACAAATAGAAAATTCAATTCACCAAAAACTGCAAACAATGAACTCTCTTTGCTTCTCAATCTTTCTCACACACCTAGAGCAGAAAATCAGAGAGGATGAATTTAAGATGAGAAAGTACTCCAACCTTCTATGCCACACTTTTGGAGCCATAATATTATATTGCCCTGCAGGACAGGGAGTAGCTTTGTAACTGGAAAACTATGAACTAGACTTATGTCAATAAACTTGCTTCCCATTGGGAAACACAGTTGACATAACGCAACTGAAAGCTTTTATTAGAAAAGGATAAAAATGTAACAAAACAAACAAATAACAAAAACAACAAACAAAAACCTAATCCAAGTTGAAGTATAATGAGGTATGGCCCCCAGAGCCCTAGGTGATTCTATTCCTATCTAATTCTCCAAACTCATCTTGGCATCTTCTCCATCTTGCTCAATCTTTTCCTTCTATATTTTAAAATTTGGTTTTATAAATTTTGTTTTTATATTTTTCTAAACTTATAGAAAAGTTGCAAGAATAGTACAAGAAGTTGCAATATACATTTTTCCCCTGATTCATACATGATTTTCATTTTGCACAATTTACTTTTCATTCTATTAGTTTCTCTATTTTTCTCTGTCCTTTTAAATATGCACAGACCCCCATATTGTGTGTGTTTTTTTTTTAAATCACTTTAAAGAATTTCTGTACATATTAGTCTCTGCTGACAGCATCCTATCCATGCCAGTTTAGGGTTGACAGCTCTAAAATAATCTATTTTCCAATAACATACATAAAGGAAAAGTCAATTCCTTTGAGTTTTCCTTTCTATTCCCTCCCTCTTCTACTACACACTGAGGTTAATGCTTCTCAGTTCATGTTAGAAAAATCTTAGAAAAACATATGTGCTGGAGACAAGACTGTCATTTTAAATCCCAAATGGCCCCACCTTTGGCTCTGTTTGCTTATTTTGATTGACAGATTGTTTGATCTGAAGTAGGAGTCAAAAATGTAGGAATTAGAGATACTAGCTAATGGAATAGACTTAATGGAATATAGTGATGGTTTGGTGTGTCTGGAATTGTGATTGCTACAACTTAGTAGAAATGCTAGCCAGCAGTACAATTTATTCAGATAATGTATTTGGTCCGGAAGGAGTCAAGACAGGCCAGTTAACCCCAGATGGAATATTTGTGATGTAGCATCAAGCGACATTACTCATGAGTATACTTCTTTGAAAAGGTTGTGATTAAAATGCCTCCTTTTTATTGCTGCACTTCAAATCTTCAACCCTTGAAATCTTTGAGAATTGGGAGTCTGGGAAACCAGACATGTCTTTATCCAAAAATGGCTGATACATATTTTTTTTTTTGATAGATTTGGGTTCATATAGAGCTCTTGTGTAGACAATGAGGAAATGGAATCTATATTGGGTAGATCTTTGGTAGCCAGAATACCAAATTATTTTTTGAATTTTTCAACTGGCATGCTTGCAGTCACTTAGAAAATAAAGTACATCTCTACAGCCCTTGTTTTAATTCTAGATCCTACAGCACAAGTATATAACTCTCATCCTATTTTAGGTAATTTACCAATCTGTAATTCCAGAAATAATGTCAGCAATATGTTACTCATTTTTACAATATATTACTGGACCTAAAAAGATGGAATAAATGAGAGAAAGGGAGAGAAAGGGAAAGATTTAAACCAGTTCACTACTCGTACAGGATATACAAGCACTGATAAGAATGAAATTGGTCAATTATTTTTACTGATTAACATTGGATGATACCTCAGAGTATTGTCAGGAATGAGGTTGGTGGAAATAATATTAAACATTGAATGAAATAGTAACAACTATTATAAATAAAGAATGACAAAAACATAATGTACTTGAAGTCAAAATAATAATAGACTCCATGGAGGAGAGGGTGATAGATTTCCTAGACCATTGTATGGGTAGGAAAAAAAAAGCAATTGGAAGAGAAAATTGGAGACAGTGAAATGAACTACTTTTTTTTTTTTTTCAAATCTGTTAGCAGTGAGGGAAAAAAAAGTATCCCAGGAGTTTTCTACTACTTCTAGTGAAAGCAATGGGATTAGCTAAATTTCTTACTTCCTCTCTCTCTTTTTAAATTCTTGTACATTTTGAAGGCTAGCAGCTCAGTGGAAAGGGGGAGATTAAACGTACTTTAAAAAGGGAACAAATCTACCAGTACTGAGAGGGACAGATGTTGTCTGCTGCCGTAAGACCAGCAAATTTCTGCTTCTAGTTTACTACTATGAAAGAAAAGGATTAGTGAATAATCAACAGAGATATTAAATAAGCACTGTTGTTGGCTTCATATATAGATAATGCTATTGTCCCAGAAAACTGATTTATAGTTGTTATAAAATTTTAAGGGGAGATCAATAACATCATTCCCATATTAAACTGAATTTAAGCATGTATGGCAACTGATTTTACAACAGCTGTACACTAGGGGCTCCTTTTTTTTTAGAGTGAACTTTGATACAGATACAAACAAATTAATATTCCCATATCATCAAATTTTTTATGGGAACATGTATCTTTTAAGTTAATAAGAATAATGCAAAAATATGAGAAGTAAATTAAATATAAAATAGGACAGAAAACATTTATCAGCATATGAAAAAACAAATTCATACTTTACCCTCCAAAATGACATTTCTAAAAGTTTGAAAACTGAAGTTCTGAGCATTTGAGTTTTAAATAAGATATTTAAATATATATTATTTGTGATTATAATAGATATTTAAATATAAGCAAAGTATCCCAATGAAATTTAAACCTCTTTGGTTTTATTGCATTTACACTGTAGGTGGAATATAATAGTTTTTATTCTTTTTCCTCTTTGCATTTTAAATTATATAATTCAGATATTATATACCATGTCTATTTTCTTTACTTTCGGTTTAGCTCTTTCATAACTCTTCCAACATAATGGAGCACTAGAACCTAGGGCTTCTCCCGCTGTGACTAGATTGTGCTCTCTTACACACACGAATGAAGGAGTAAAATGGCTGAAAGGATTCCAAGTTGGTTTTTCATTTAATCTTCTGTGTGCTTTAGCCATAAAATACAGTTCATTTAAAGTCCTCTTTGTTGTTTCACTTCATTTATTTGGCATAATAGCAATAAATGTTCTATTCCGTGTGTTTTGCAATAGTGAAACAGCTCCCAGCTTTACAATAAAACTGGAGGGGTTTATTATATAAAAGTTGCTTAATGTGCCACTGAAACAGGCACTAAAGGTGGCATTGATTAATATATTAGATTTAGATAATATCATATTACCATTTCCTACCAGCTGAAAATATTCTATAAGCTCACAATAGAGGCTTCAACTAGTACTGTGTGTGTGTATATATATGTGTATATAGTTGTGTGTGTGTGTGTGTGTGTGCATTTGGTGATTTGATTTCATAACTCAACTCCTCATAATTTTCCCAGAGGTTTTGGCACTAAATTATATTATGGTTATATATATATTTATACAAATATTGTGAAATAGTAGCAATATATCATTTTCAGGATTATACACCATAATATGAATAAAACACTTAGTACTGCCTGGCGTATACTTAGGTTCTACTTTTCTTCACCTCCTTTGTGTTTTACAATTTTTAAGCTTTACAGATTTTATTTTTACTAATAATAATCAGGGGAATTGATGGAACAGTGGTTTATGTTCCAGTTTATAAGGATATTTCAAACATGTATTACAAAAAGATATTATAACAGTAAATACTATGAAGAAAGGTATTTCCTAGTGACTAATATAATGATACATTTGCCCCATTATCACTGTTTCTTACCAATTTATTATTATTATTTTTTCCGTTGGTCACTTAATACCTGCCTACAGTTGAGATGCATCCCAGATTTTGATAACTTTTAAAATAAATAATGAGAATTTTAAAATATTTTATAAATAGCTCAACTTTGAATCACCTTTGATATTCCTTCTTACATTGATTATAGTAACTAGTCCACTGGCTTATAACAAAATACTTAATGACCTTTCATGATCATTAATTAAGGCCTTATATATTTCCTTTTTACCTAAATCTTTGACCTGATTCTCTGCTTGACAGCTTGTGGCTCTTGACCTGTATAACTTTTCAGATGCTGAAATTTTCTACACATGCTCAGGTTCTGTAAGTGATTGCTAACTTTTTGTTATTAAAAATACAAGTCCTCACTTTTACCTACCAAACACAGCCGTGTTGTATGCATATTTAGAAAGATTGAAATTCTTCAAAAAGTTTTCTCACCACTCTTCCTTCAATCTTCTTTGGACATTCACCAGAATTTTTTATATTATCTCTCCTACCCCTGTAGGTGTAAAGAGTCAATGATCAGATAGACTTTCTTAGTCTATTCTATAAAAAACAAAGGTAAAGCTATGGCATCTAATGTTGGTATGGGAGAGATTACTTTATGTTATTAAAATGTTGATAATAGTGGTCTTTGTTTAATATTAATACACCAAGTTTAAATTTAGCAATTATTAAATAAATCTTTTAAACATATACTAGATACTCTATTTTCTCACAAAGAAAAATCAAATCATTTGAATAGCTTAACGCTTCTAAAGGAATAAGACGCATCATTAGAAATATTATGACTTTAAGAAAATAAGTGATGAGAAAACATTTGAAAATCTGGAAAAAATGAAAATCCACACAGTATAGTGGCAAAACATTTGATGAAACCATTATCTGGAAAATTGGAAGTCACGGAGTTTGCCTTCTGAACCTATAGCTATAGGAAGAGTTCAGAAATTAGAATGTAAGTAGTATTGTTATTATTGGCAAAATTCGGAAAGGTATTAGCAAATAAAAGTTGAGGAAAGCAATGGTAGTTTTCAGAGAGGAAATGAAATGCTAAGTCTTTCATCCCTCCACCCCCACCAAAAAAAAATATTGAGAATATATTTGAGAGACAAATGCTCAGTAAAATTTTCAACAGATACTGTTGGATTAAGACTGATATCAGGCTAAAAGTGTGATGTCTGTTAAATCTTTTTAATTGAATAAAATATCTCAGGGCAAAGGTGTGATTAAGCCTTTCTCATGGAATCCCAACAGCTTAAAGTAGTCCTGTTTAAATTCAAAGAATAAAATTGCAGCAAGAAAACAAGAGAAATACAACATATAGAGGAAATAAGACTTAAAAAGAACTGTGAATGTGGTTCCTGACAAATGAATATATCAGGAATCAAACAGAGACAAATTGCACTGTGTTTGTATGAGAGTTGCGCTTCTAAGAAGCAACAAGTTATTTATGGTTCTGGTAGTTAGAGACTTAGAACTTTGGACCTCCAACCTCCTTTAAGCAGAAAAGATCTTAAAAATATGCGGTCTACTTAAGGAGTATATATTACCAATGTCTACTTCATCCTGTATTTTAGAAAGTTAATTTTAAAAAAGGAGCTCTCCCAGAGAAACCAAGAACAATGAACGAATAGCACGAAGAGCAGAACTTGGGTGGAATTAGGGAGCATTCTTCTTCCACAGGGTGGTGGTCTTCACAGTATTTTTCCATAGCAGAATTTTGGAACTGCCTTATCTTGTATGAATTGGAGTGTTTTTGTGTTTATCCTATGCCTGTCTACTACCTTCATATCGGTTTGTAGGGGTTGGGGGCAGAATACTCAGGTTGCTGAACAAAGGAGACTCACATCTGAACCTGATGTAGAAATTATCACAACATAAAAATCTCGTATTATTAAAGTTGAAAAGTTCATCACATGACAGTGTCTTTTGACTTTACAACACAACAGTAGATCATTTGATAAATTGAAAATGCTTTACCACACTATAAGTTCTATATTTCTTTTTTCTTTTTCAATCTTACCAACACTTTTACTACCATATTTTTTTCCAAGAGTAAATATGGAATATTATATGTATATGGAATGCTATATGTTATATTGGTGAATATGTTCAATGGACAATTAAAATAAACTAAGATTCCTTTTTTTTGATCAGAAGAAGATTTAAAATTCTGAGTAACTGGATTTCTGTAGAAAACACATAGTCAAATATAAATATTAAAATTTCAGTAGTAACCATCAGCACCCAAAATCTATAGATTCCAAATGAGATTTTAATAAGAATTTTATTAAAACTTTTTGACTAATTAAAAGAGTGAGAAAAAAATGGGGAAAAATTGAAATTATCCAAGTATTACTAGAGTGTTTTCCTCCTAATCTTTCTCATCTCTCATTTCTTACCATAATCCCGTAAATTATGAGCTTCTGGAAGTCCTGGAAACAACTCAGAATAAAATGGAATGAAAATAGCTGTCACCAAAATCATTCTTAGATTTATTTTGTCCATGAGTAAAGGCTTTTAATGACAATGTTATCCTAGAACATTGCATGCTGGTATTTCAATTTTCTATATAATATTATATTTATGTAGAGTATGAAAAACCAGATGAATGATTGGAGGAAAATATAAATCTGTGGAGAAGAATGTTAGGAAAATACATGCTTTAAAGAAACATGCTAAAAATTATACTGTGTATTTGAAAAAGGTTTCAAGTTACTCAGCTATGCATTGACAAATACTCATCTACCTTCATTTGGTGGGTGGCTCTAAAGTAAGAAAAAAAGTCTTGTCTATCTCTCCAGGAATAATCTCTCTATGACAAAAATACTCCAGGACAAGTTTTGAAGTATAACAAAAGATATGTGACACAATTAATTACAGCAGCACTTCAGAAGAAAAATTTAGAATTATTATTAATATATTTAAAAGAACACAGAATATAGAAATTATCAGAGAAAAATAGGATAAAAATAGGAACGATTAGTTCTTTGTATATTTTTGGCACAAGTCTGTTATAAGAAATGTGTTTTGCAAATATTTTCTTGTTTTTTTTAATTTTCATACTGGTTTATTTTACAAAACATACTTTTAATAAATTCTAACTTGCATATTTGTTCTTTCATGAATTTTCCTTTTGGTATTGTGTCTATAAACAACATCAAAGCCAAATTTCTTCAAGAAATGTGTTTTTCTTTTTCATTTCTTTTAAAAAACATTTATTAAGGAAATTTCATATACTAAAGCATAGAGACAATAATATAATGAACTCTATTGTGCTCTAGTGTCTATCACTCAGCTTTAACAATTACCAACATTTGACATTTTACTTCTTCTACTTATTTACCCCCCTGCCAGTTTTTCTTTTCTTTTTTCTTGGGGGGGGGAGTAGATTGATGAAAAGGTAAGGGACATAAATAATTTAAAGCAAGAACTAGGCATCATATCTACTCACACATAAATAATTTAGTATATACTAGTTCTAACAGATAAACCCTTTTTAAAAACATAGCAATGACATTTTAAACATATAGCTAAAAAATTTAACAGTAACTCTTTAATTTTTCCAATATTCCATCTATGTACAATTATTTTTATTTCAAGATTGTCTTTTATAGTTGGCTTTCTAAAAATTGGAATCAAAACAAGGTAATGCATGACATTTCTCTTAGGAAAGATGTCATTGGTTTGTTGAAAAAACCTGCATATTTCTCCTGCAGAATGTACCATATTCAGGATTTGGTGATCATATCTTCATGGTGTCATTTAAGATACTCCATCCCTAAATTTCCAGTCAAGACAGTTAGATCTAGGGGTTAAGTTAAATGGATTCAGGTATGATTTTGTCATTTTTTTCAGGAATAGCACATAGCGCTATATGCTTACTATTGCATCACACAATAGATAAATTATGTCCAGTTGTCTCTCTTTATAACAATATATCAGGATTGTGTTTTCATGTCATTTAATATTCTTCTGCGTCCTGAAAACCACTATTCTATTCTTTGTTTCTATGTGTTTAAACTTTTTTTTTTTTTTTAAATCCATATATAAGAGAAATCATTCAGTATCTGTCTTCCTGTGTGTGGCTTATTTCATTCAACATAATGCCCTCCAGTTTCATCTATATTGTTACAAATAGCAGGATTTTCTTCTTTTTTAATGTTAATACCTTTTTATTGTAAATACACATTTTCTTTATCTTTTCATCTATTGACAGATATTTGGATTGTTTCCGTATCTTGGCTATTAAGAATAAAGCTGGAATAAATGTGGGAGTGCGGATATCTCTCAGAAATACTGATTTTATTTCCCTTGCATATATACCTAGATTATAAGGTAGTTCTATTTTTAATTTTGTGAGGAAATTCCATACTGTTTTCCATTTTGCATTTCACATTAAAGTCCATGATCCATTTTGAGTTAATTTTTTTGTGTGTGAGGTATAAGTTATGAGTTCTGCATCTGAGTAATTTTCATTTCTGAATATGTACTTTGAATCCAAAATCCATCTGTTAAAAAATTTTTCATTCTCCATTGAATTGCCTTTGCATCTCTGCCAAAAATGAAGTAATGATGTGTGTCTATTTCTGTGCTCTTTATTTGATTCTATTGATCGATGTGTCTATTCTTTTTTATTCCATGCTGCACTGATATACTATGGTTTTATAAATACTGAAATCAGATAGTGTCAGTCCTCTACCTTTGTTCTTCTTCAGTATTGTGTTGGCTATTCTAGGTTTTTGCCTTTCCATATAAACTTTGAATCCATGTGTCAGAATCTACAAAATAGCTAGCTGGGATTTTGACTTGGAAAAATTGCCCCTTTTAAAACTATGTTCCTTTTGTTGGCAGATTGATGGCTCCTTCATATATGAAAAGTTATGAAGGTTAATCCTTTATGTTATCTTCCCATGTCTTATAGTTTTATCTTCTTTATATATTCCTGTTACTCTGGGACAACACTGTCGGAAGTTTCTATTAAGGTCTATTTATAAGACTATAAATGTCAATATAAACTTTTGGTCTTACAATTATGTAGAAAATGTGCTACAGTAGTAAGTAGTTAGGAATTAGGTCCCAATTCATGACCCCCTTCACTCAAAGTCAGAATAGAAAAATTACACCCTTTGAAATGGAATGGAACTTCAGGAGACAAGTGATTTAGAGTAACTAAACATGTCCTCCTTCGATTTGTTTTAATCAGAACAGGCTGTTTATGTTTCTTTGGATATTCCAATACAGAACAAATTATTGTAATTATGCTTGAAGTGTTCATGAGCCAAACTAAGAAATATTAGCATAAAAACAGCAAATTGAGAATGCTACAAATAGGAATGTATGAAAAAATGTTTTGAAACATCAAGTCAGATGAAGATATTTTTGCTTCTAATTTTAAAGTATTTATTTTGAAATGTTGACATAGGACATAGTTTTTAATATCAATAACAAAGTAAAGTCAAATGGATTCTTTTTATTAATTTAAATGCATTTGTTATAATTAATTGTGAATATAAATGTGAACATATGTGAATTATTACTTATTTTGGACAAGTAACACTATTTTCTTAAAGAAAATATTTGTAACTCAAGATTTAACACATTTAAAAATAATAATTTCTTAATTATCATCAAAAAATTAATTAAGGGAAAAATTCAGATATTAGAATCTCAAATTTACATGCTAACTATCTTAGTTGTAACTATTTAACTAGCATTGCAGCTACCCTTAATTTTTAAAAATGCTTGCTAATTACAATTATCAAGTCATATTTATTATAGTATTTACAGATTAATTTACTCCAAATATTTTTTGAAACCACTTGCTCTCCTTTATATTTTTACTACATTGTCTTTTTATTGCTCAGTTTTATTTTTATTTCCTAGAAGTGGTAATAAATCTCTTCTAATAAAACTGTGGGGTAAAATTTCATGATACTGCCAGTGACTATCTGTTGTAGCAATTTAGAGGAAAACAGTAACAATTCAATATTGCATCCATTACTATCATTACAACATTTGACATTTTAAACATATAAACTGTGTTAGCATCAATTTAAATATTATAATCCAGATCATTTCAATAATATCCATAGGCTAATATCTACACTTTGGCTTATATATTTTAGACCTCTGTCATTTGTAAGCTACTATACTCTATTGCCAAGCTAACTTAAAATTGTATATTAAATTCAGTCTTAGTCAGTCTATTTTATGCAGTCACATTTGAAAATTCTACAATAAAATTGCAAGCAAATATCACACTGGTATGTTTTCAGGCTCAACACATGAAATATCCTTGGAAAAGCATTCAGAAACTGCAGAGAGATAATGACTTCGCTATGAAAGTAACTATAAAATTGGTAATAGCAGAGGTTATAGACCATTTGGCAATCATCCTAAAAGGAAAAAGAGGTCAGGCTTTAAGCTACATCAGGCTAGAAAATTTCACCAATACATATTTTAAGTTATATGAAGTATTTTTAAATTTTAATTATTTTTGGTAAATAATAGTTGTATATATTTACAGGGTACATGTGATGTTTCGATGCAGGCATACAATGTGAATTAATCAAAACAGGGTAATTAGTGTATCCGTCATCTAAGGCACTTATCATTTCTTTGTGGTAGGAACATTCCAATTCTACTCTTTTAGTTATTTTAAAGTATACCCTAACTTATTGTTGATTATAGTCACTTTGTTGTGCTATCAAATATTGTTCATTCTATTTAACTATCTAATTATATTTTTTACACCCATTAACCATCCCACTTTGATATGAAGCATTCAAATCAACCCCTACTAGTGCAATGGATGAATATTCCAGTTCATATAAAGTAAAAGCCCAATATAAATACTATGGATAGAATTGTGCCCCCTCAAAATTTGAACACTGAAACTCTAACCACCAATGTGTCTGTACTTGGAGCTAGGACCTTTAGAAGGTAATTAAGATTAAATGAGTTCATGAGGGTGGGAACATAATAAGACAGAATTGGTGGCTTTAAAAGAGTACAAAAAGGGAGACATCACTCTCCACTTACACACAAAAAGGTCATTTGAGCACACCATGAGAAAGTGGCCACCTACAAGCCAAGAGAACAGAAATCAGAATGAAACTGACTTTGTTGGTACTTTGACCTTGTACTTCCCAGGTCTAGAACCGTAAGAAATAAATTTCTGTTGTATTAGCCAACTAATGTATAGTATTTTTTTGTGTCAGCCCAAGCAAACTAATACAATAAATTATATACAGAAATTAAGTTATATCATAAAATCAAATATATTACTATATAATTTTTATTCAAAAACCCTGATTTCTGACCAGGACAAATATCCTCAGAATTTTTGTGCTACCCACTCTAAAATGTCAAACAAATGTTGCTCAATTTGTTGCATATACTTTGAAAAATATCTCAAATAATTGTTGCTGTTTTCATTGAAAATGCAATGTTACACAATTTAAGTATATCCAGTGGACACTCTGGAGTCATGAATCTCAAAAAAAAAAAAAAAAGTCAGGAATTGTTTTCTCAATATAAGGAAAATGACAACAAGGTGAAGAAGCAAAAAATAAAGAAAGATTTTAGAGTTGTAGAAAAAAATGAAAAGCATTTGTTCTAGAAATCCAGAGTGTGAGCTGAATGACATTATGAAAGAAAAAGTAAGAAGAAATAAAAACTGGTCATAAGAAAGTGGCAATATATTTGACCCCAGTATTAAACTCTTTGTCTGCTGGTCACTTCTCAATTAACTATGAATAAAATACAGTTTCTGGGGGAATTGTGTCTTGGTATTCTCAAATTCTGTGAGTACTCTGAAGACCACATATCCTTGTTATCATCTTCCTATACCCTAAGATGAGAATGTTTTCAATGTTTTGAAAACTATTGAATAACATAAGTTTCTTAGATTTCTTCTGTATGAACTGAAGCAAAATGAGATAATTCAAAACAGTGGATGAAATTCAGAAAGAGTTATATTTTGATGTTGTTTTAGCAGATAAGTAAAATACGTTTTACTCCCAAATGCATATATGGTAGCTTCAAATTAGATGATGAGTAAAGATTGTAGTGCATCTTTAAAATATTTGAAAAGATACTGTTCAGAAAGGTAAATAATAAAAATCATACCTAAAGAATCATGGGAGGGAGAGATATGCAAAGTGATCTCAAAGTGACCAAACTCTGTAATATCTAGTCCAGAAAATGTGGGTTCATAATGTTCCAAAGACAAATTTTATGACATAATCCAGATTTATTACTCTTATGCTTGGCTTTAGAAGCATTAATAAATTAAAATACTGTTGGTTATACCATGGACATGTTCTCAATATACCTATTCTTAAAACACATTTAATAATACATAATTCACATGACACACATTCATAGATTTAAAGTGAAAAATTCACTATTGTATTGCTATTATTGTTTGATGTTCATAGAGTTGTGGACCATAAGTATAACCTAACTTGAGAATATTTTTATCACCCTTCAAAAACATCCCAGAGTTAATTCTGCTTTCAGATTGCCGTGGGAAGTGTTTTAAAGTTATCAGTCTTATCCTTAGCACAAGAAAAACTGAACAAACTGAAAATCAATGACTTTTCTTGAGCCCATCAGATAACTGAGGTTGCAGGGCAAACCACCACTCAGCAATTGAGAGTGACAGACAAACCCAGAGAGGCATAGCTAAGACCTACTTATGCAGGAAGTACTGCAGTCTTACTTGAAGATAGACTTAAATAAATTAAAAAGGCAAATTACAAACTCTTTGGAAACTACTTAAATGTTTTAAAAGAAGTTTTATGGATATGCTAAGTGGGCAGATATGATGAAATCACATGAAATGTTTAAGTAAACAACAGAAGGCAAAAAAGAGACAAAAGAACTAAAGAGAAAAGTCAATGAACAGAAGTCAGTAAAAATTATGGTAGATATTAAGCTAAATATATAAAAAGTCATTTTGCGTGTCTCACAATTTTTGTTGCAAACAGAATGTTTTATATATTGCATCATAGCAACTCTGTGTACTGTATACTGACCTTCCTTGGGGTTTGTTATCATTGCTGTTTGCTTATTTACTGTTTGAATGACTTGGCTGGGCTATTGTACTAAAGTCCCTTGACGCTGCCTTGTGCAGCCTCTAAAATCAATTCTTAGAAGGCACAATTTTGGTCATGCGCACAGTTTCTCTGATGCCTCACTTCTATTTCCAGGGATGATGTGATTTTAACTGGATTCTTTGAGTGCCTGTTTCCCAGATCCCTCTGTAAGACTTTGGATGGTCTGGCTTTCTTGGTCTCATACTGAGATGTTCGCATCCACTAACTGGTAGCTGATTGTTCTATTGTTTCACATTACCATGGGGCATCAATTGCTCCACAATCTGATCCAATTAAAGCTAGCACCCTTTTACAGGAATAGTTTTGAGGTCAATCTTTGAGACATGGAACAATTCAAGGAGGGCTCATCAGTGTCTCACTCTTTTGTTTTCTCTGCTAAACTTTTTAGCACCTTACAATTTTACTTATTGTTATCATGGAGTGACCTCGTAATTCCTCACCACCAATATCTCTATGGTTTTGATAAAGACTTTAGGCTTGAACTTCCTAAAGCTTTTTAAAATAAATTCATTTCCCTGAGAGAATGACAGAACTCCCAGTTCCTACAGCTTGCCTCTCTCCCTGGGCAGAATCTCTATACCACTGATTACCAGAACTGGGGCGAGTACAGTGGTCTGCCTCTCTTGGGGTCATACCTCTGTTCTACTAATGAGACACTGAGTGAGGGTGGTAGTCCTTACTCTTCTCAGCTTGCCTGCCCTGACATGGAACTCCCACCCTAAGTGTCAGTAGGGCTGAGAACAATCAAAGCCCAATGTCCTTGGCCTGCAATGTCTAGAGTAGAGCTTCTTCTACCCTACCAAGAGGAGGCTGGGTGGAGGAAGGGAACCCCATCTATCTCACTTACATTTTCTTAAAATAAAGCTTCTGCAATATGGGGCTGGAGGACATAAGAAATTCTGATCACTCGCTCCTTCTACAAGAACCATGCCCCTAGACTAAGAGCTTTGGGGAATGGGAGCCTCATGTTCTTGGCCAGATCTGCCTGGGTAAAGCCCCATCATACTTAGCTGAGAATAGTTTAAATCAAGGGAGAAGCATGTTACATAAAACTGAGGCAGGAAAAATTAAAGTTTATTTTCACACATGAGAAAACACCAGTATGTCTGGAGTTATGTTGTCAGAGGAAAATGCACTCAAACAAATTCAGATGAGGTAGTCAGGCCTGGTAGTTCAGAGGAGAGTAGGTCTTATTAAAATGTTTGAAAAAAGATATAAATGACTAATTAAAACTTTACTTTTCTACCCAGAGATTTATTAAAAATAATAAAATGTAAATTAAATGAATATTACTATAATTGGAGAATTATAGTTTGCTAATAGCAACTAGAAAATTATTTGAGTGAAAGGAGGGCCTTTGACCATACTAAACTAAACCACAGAGAAAATTTCTCATTGCCTAAAATTATTGTCCAGTTTTTTTATGTAATTAAATATAATTGCCAGCTCTGTGGGCAGGAGAAAGAGACCCAGAAAAAGTTGAAGTTAAATATTGAATCAATGGATCCAAATGGGGAGATTTGGATTCAGAGTATATTTTGTCTAATGGAAGCCATACAGATGTATGTGTTTGGCATATATCTTGCCTCCGCATTTGATCACTGAGATACATACCACCTGCTACTACCACTACTGCACTACCTGGCAGCCCAACTTTATGCTGATCTTCAGAGAAAATTAATTAGTTATATTTGTTTTTGTTAATTAAATCCCTTATTTACTTTCTAATATGATACTCATTCAATAAACCTGAAAGTGTTACATAAAAATATTAGATTTCAGCCTACTTAAAAAGAAATTCATAAATGACATATTCAGAAAATCTCATAGAGATCCAATTTTAGGAGCATTGCTTGAGTACAATTATGTGTCTGAAAACAGTAAATACTTTCTAAGACATTCAGAGACAGAGAAAATTAGTTAACTTGTGATGCTTTGTGCTAACAAAAATGGACAGAGTCTTCATATTTGCATTTTTATCATGTCCTTTTCACCTCAATATCATCTTGAGATAAATTAGGCATGCCACACATGTGCAAGTGTTAAGAATTATAATAAAGGTGATATAGGACAGCTAGTTTCCTTTGTAACTATAAGGTAGTGAATGTAGACCTTCAGTTGTTATGGTAACCTTCAATTAATGAAAGTATCACCAAAGTCATCTCTCTACAATATTTAATAAGTTATTTCCATTAAATATGATTGAATGTTCCTTTCTGAATTCAATGACAGAGCTGAAGCTAAAAGCCATATTAGAAAAAATGGAAATAGATATATTCTCTATTGTTTAATGGAGAAAAATCTGTGAAAATCTTCTCTTACTATTAAATTTTTTGAAGACAGATGCAGCTATGTTGCTAATAGAATATTAATAGCTTCTACATAGTTAGCCCTTCATGCAGATTTATGAATCATTATGGATTTTTCCTCAGGCTTGTAGGAAAGATATGATGATGATGATGGTGATGACTGACAAAAAAATTATGCTAATATTAAAAGTCTAATTGACAAATAAATACTAACACGTAATTTTATTTTCATCAAAATTATTCTCTCCAAACTCTCTCACACATTTATCAATATAAACAAAATTTGAAAAACAAGGATTATTATATCATTGGTTGTGGCTTTGAGAAGTAAAACTTGAATTTAAAATAGCTGCTACTTATAGAATGACAGTTCGTGTAATACTTCTAATCCTCCACACATGAAAGTATATTTTTATTAGCCCATTTTATGGACTGGGTAAATAAGACACCAAAAGCTGAAATTAAAGTAGCATTTTAAGAGTAACACAATTGGTACTTTGCGAGAATGTAAGGATTTGTGCCAAGTCTATGTTGTGCCAAAGTCTGTCTTTTGTCCATCAGACCATGATCTTGCCTTAGAATTATTTTGAGGTTACAACCTAAAAATAATACAACATTTATAAGTCTACAAACTACTTTCATAAAATTCTAGTGTCATTTTAACTACTTATAGCATGATAAAAATGAATATCTGGGTTTATTAGCTATAAGCTAATAATGCTTCAAGTTTAATGTCCAAATTCCTGAAATATTCTTGGAGTACAACTAAAAAGTAACTGGAGCATGATTAGAAAAGAAAATATTCTGTGATTTAGTGGCCAGCAATGTGAACCTTGGGAAGAAAGCTAAAGGCTACAACTTGGAATAATAGGATTGTTTAGTGACAAAGATGTTAATAGAGACTAAGAGGAAAGTATCTTAGATATGTGAACCCTTTTTATTTTTTATATTCAAAGAAGCTAACCTAAAACAAAATTGAGACAATCTTTTTTTATAACCATAAACAGGAGGGCTGAATATGTTTTAATCTATACGCATACCACTGACAGAATTGGAATTCTGAATCAATGTTCTTTCTTGTGGCAGCAGGAGTGAATGCATTTACAACAGAGACCTGGATTGCAACCCTGGTTTCTCAAAATTTTAGTTAAATTCCTTAAATTATGATAATATTTTAAAACTTAGCATACTAATATAGCACTTACTACGTGCCAGACACACTGGGTAGATATGTTTTACATGTGAAATTGTTACTTTTTCTGCTCCAAACTCTGTCTTAAAAAGTCCCTGTGCCTCAAGTGGGGCTTTTCCAGAACTTCTTGTTGTCCTCAGTAGATGACAATATTTACCTCCTACTTAGTTGCAGTGGGTGAATTTCTAAGATGACTTCCAATGACTTTTATTCTTGCCTATTCCTCACCCCTTTAGTGTGAGCAGTCCCTATGAATATGATGAGATATCATTCCCATGATTATGTTACCTTAAATATAGCAAAGGGAATTTTTCAGATGTCCTTATGATCCCAAACTACTTGACTTTAAGATATCCTTGGTGTGCCTGATCTAAGTTTGAGAGTGCATAAATGAATAGGGCTTTTCTTGACGTGAGAAATTTCCGGCAGAAGAAGTCAATTCAAGGTAGAGTCTCCCTAGGTGGCTTTGAAAATGGAAGAGGCCATGTAGCAAAAAATGTAGACGACTCTAGAAGCTGAGAGTACCCCTTCCCCATGGCTGATAGCCAGCAGGAATCTTAGAACCTCAGTCCTACAATTGCAAGGGAATTAATTCTGCCAAAAGCAGTGATCTTAGGAAAGAATCCCAAACTTCAGATGAAAACTGCAGCCCTAACTAACATTTTGACATTAGCTCGATGACATATTGAGCAGAAAATCCAGTCACAGTGTACTCAAACTTCTGACCTACAGACACTGTGAGATAAAAAATCTTTGCTGGTTTAAGTTGCTAAATTTGTGATTTGTTACATAATGATAGAAAGCTAAGACATTAGTGCAGGGTCTAGTTTATAGGCAGGATTTCTCCTTCTTCCCATCATGGCAGACAAAATCCATTCCTTTTATTTGTGGGGGTCTTGGAAATGAGCAGTATACCTTCCTTTCCTAAAGTGGTATTAGAACTCTGTTTTAAACCAATGCATACTTCTTGTCAGCAGTGTTTCTTGCCTCTTTCTAGTGGTAGATGGTTTTTAGCTTGTGACAGCACAGCGTGGGGGGAGCAGGTTTTCTGACCCTCTAATTGCACCATCTCAACTTTTCCTTATATCAGAGCAGAAATTGGAGGCAGGAGGGTATCTTGACCTTTCCTCAAATGCGGGCAGATTTGGCCTCAAAGAAGAACAGAAGCCAGTCTGAAACAAAGGTGAACTTCTTGCTTTTCTTTAAGCAGAAAGAAGGCTTTCATGTCAGAGAGGTCTGGGCTGCAGGAGGGAAACAACTGCTGATTACCAGCTTGTCTTCACGCAGGGCCCAGAGCACTGATGAGTTTCACCAAGTACTTCTATTCCACCATCAAGCCTTGGCAGGCTTTGGCTATCAGCAACACTGAGGAGAGTACTCTCAAATGTACTACTCTGCCCACAATATCTCTCATGACCGCCTAGTGAAGGTCCAGTGAGAGCAACTGATGGCGAGTGGGGCAGACTCCTCTTTTGTCTGGGGCTCCCAGAGATTCTAAGTATCACATCATTCCCCACTCAGCTGTTAAGAATTTTCTAAATTTTGTTATTTTCTTCTTATCCACTTCATGATAGCCGCTTCTTCCTCTGATGCCCTTTCCAAAGTGAAGCAATCTGTATGTCTTTTCTTTCCTCTGAGGGGCTTGTCATCAGATGGAATTCAGCTCTCGCCTGATAAATTTGTGACATCAGCTCTCTGGTGGGCTCAAAGAATTATGATTTTGAGAGTTTTCTAGCTTTTTTCTTAATTTTAGGATAAGAGTTATCTTAATTTTTGGCATTGTGAAACCTAAGCAAAAGCAAAACTATCTTCTAATGTAGTTATTTTATTATCATGTCTGTTTGATGGAAATTAATTGTCACACATGAACTAAGGAACTCCTAAATTCAACAATGTCACACGAAATTTTAAAGCATTTACATTCAAGAGTATCAATCAAGAATTATTGTATCAAATAGTAGGAAAAATAATGGTTTCATCAGAGAAAACCTCAGGAAATTAGATTTTAAGTGGATTTTTAAACTTTTAGCTTATAATAAGTATGCTAAATTAGATTCCAATATCCTACCATGTGAAGGTGTCAGCATGTCCAGATATAGTCAAAAATTAAGTGATATTTGTTGAATATTTCCTATGTGAAAGGAGCTGTTCTAAGAATATTGTATGCTTTATTCTTTTTAATTCTTTGTACAAATATATTATTTACATAATGTTGTTATATAGTACTTCTATAGATATAACTGAAGCAATAATAATTTACATAATTCTACAAAACACCTAGTTAGAAAGTTGTGAAGACATAACAGTTGAAAGTTGTGAAAGTTGTAGATGTGTATGTCTATTATATATCAAATATATAGTCCTATATATCACACAGATATGATTCATATCATATATCAATATTTCTATATTATATATGATATATATCCATTAAATAATCTAGAAAGATTAATTTAAAATTTTTAACACTATAAAATTCTGGTTTGTAGTATGGTTTTATTACTTTTATAATAGTAATTATTTCTCCCTATACAAATATCCTATTTTTCTGATCACAGTCTCCTATTGTTCTAACTCTCCCAATCTCTCATTTTTATTATTTCCATTCTCCATGTTCATCATGATTTCCCTTTTTTTTTGTAGTGGGGTAATATCTTTCTGACCCTCTAATGTGCCTAGCATCAATTGTATCTTAAGCATGGAACTAATCTTACCTCACTTTAACAATATTTTTTTCAGCCCCTTGCATTCACTATGGTTTTGCAAAGGTATAAAAGATTTAAGGAAGAAACAAAAGGGGAGGTAGGAAAAGATAAATATAAAAACTTAAGAAAACAAAGCTTTATCATTTTTTTAAACAATTCTATGTTTGCAAAGAAAATAATTTACTTTGGCTACTTGTAACATTTTGTTATACAAGACATGAAAATCACTCAACTCAACTTTCAAGTCAGAAAGAGAATAGTTATTATAGGATTTATGTGGAGCAATAATTGAAACCATCTCAGGCTAATTCAATGAGAACTTCTATAAGCCCCAGAGTATGAGATTGAAGGATCTATTCTAGAATCTGAAGCAATCCTGCGACTTCAGTAATTAGGGTTTGTTGATCTTCATTCCACCAATACTGTTTCTAATATGATTCAGACTGTTCTTAAATCTCTCTGCCATGTTCTTTCTGCTTCTCCTTCTGCAAGCATGTGGTTTTACCTCTCTCTACTCTGTATATATTTTTTATGTGATATAACATATTCAAAATTTTTCTTAATTATGAGCTCAGTTAATGTGTGATTCTTGAGAGTCCCATAAGCCTCTTTCTCCTTTTCAAATTCAGCTCTGCTCCTACCATTAAACGTCCCATTCTTTAGGCATCTTCTGAGAATCTGATCAGCTCAATTCATTTTTACAGACTAGTTCCCATCACGTCATTGATCAGCCACTTTCCATAGATTATTGGCCTTTATAAAAATGAACTGTGCCTCACAATGGAGATTCTCACATATCACAACTTCCAATATGTGTGAGTTTGCTTGGGCTGCTGTAAAAAAGCACCAAAAGTTGTGGCTTAAGAGAACACAAATTTATTTTTTCACAGTTCTGGAGGCTGGAAGTTTGAAATTGAGGTGTCCACAGGGCCATTCTTTTACTGATATCAGTAGGGAAGTTCTTTATTGCCTCTTTCTACGTTCTAGTGGTTTGTTGTCAATTTTTGACATTTTTTGGCCTGCAGCTCCATAACTCCACTCTCAGCATTTGCCATCACATAGAGTTGTCGCTGTGTGTCTCTCTTTTCACATGGTCTTTTTCTTATAAGAACACAGGGAATATTGGATTAGGGTCCACTCTACTCCAGCATTTCCTTATCTTAATTTAATTCTGCAATGACCGTATTTCCAAATAAGATCACATTCCAAAATACTGGAGTTAAGGACTTCAACATATCTTATTAGGGGGACACAATTCAACCCATCATAATGCCATACGAGGTTATATATTATAGCTCCCATAGAATGAGCCATTGGTAGGATCAACAAGTGAACCATATTTACGGTACATTATTCATAACATAAGGAAATACTGTAGATTACCACAATAAAATCTGACTTCCCATAGGCAGAAACCTTAATTTACGTAGCAATCAAGTGGACTCTAAAAAGTTAATTCCATTGTTTTTACAATTGTTTACTGATGTGGAGAATTTGATTTAATTTAATTTAATTTACATTCTATTGATCGATATGGGCTAGATTTTTATATACATAAATTTATCTTATCATTAAAATGAAACTAGACCTACATAGTGTTATTATCTTTATTTTGCTATATCTGCCTGCTAAATAACTGATAAAACATCACAATGCTGACAAACAATGGGGCAAAATTTATACCACATTTTTCTGTTTCTATTATTCTAATATTCACGTCTCCTTTTGCTGGATGAATTCTTACTTATCTTTTAAAACATAAATCGTTGTGTTTCTTTATTTTTAATGAAGTTATTACATATACCCTATCTTCTCCCTATTTTCTAACTGGCTTTTGTAGCATAACACAATTTTTAAACAACCCCAGAAGACCACACAAACATTAAGATATACTATATACACATACAAATGTACTCGTCATATGTATTTGAGTACAGATACAATGGGAAAGCTACATGGAGCTATTTAGCCCAGGAAGGTAAAAACACCTAAAAATAGTAAAATTTTTTAATTCTATCATTAATAAAACAGAGAGAGAGAGAAAAAAAGGGAAAAGGAGAAAGATATGAGAGAGAGAGAAAAGTAAGAGTGAAGAAAGAAAAAAGGAGAGAGAGAGGGAGGGAAATAAAGAGTAGTATATCAAATTACTATACAGTGATAAAGAATATGGCATCCTACATTCCTAGGTCAGACTGTTCCTCTTCTAAAATCTGAATTTTATTACTGTTAACTTGAGCAAATTAGTGCCTCTTAATTTTAGTTTCCTGAGCTCTAAACAGATATAATGTTATATCTATGTCTTTATTATGCTGCAATGATTAAGTGAGCAAAATCATATAAAGGTCATTCCATGGTACTGTGCAGATAGCAAGTATTCAAAAATATCATCACCTCCTATAATAATGTATTTTTGTTACAGTCTGCATTTATTGTATATATATGAAATTTATGCATTATACAAATTAATCATACATCTATGATTGAAAGCAGGATTTTTAAGCAAGATGTATTATATTTGATTGATTAGACAAGCAAATTTTTTAGAGTGCTTCAAAAAATATGAAAAATTACAGACATAAAGACTATCAGAAATTTGGTTAGAGGTTACGTAGTTATTGATATTTGACAAAGACTTAATTAAGTATATCCTAACATAACAGAAATTACAGGTTATAGCCTGTGTTCTTTTGTTAAGAGTATGGCACTGGAAATATTAATAGTTCTTTATGGTATGTTTGGATAAAATTATATATATATAGAAATTGACTTGATGTTGCATTTGGTATCAACAGGATATGTCTGAATCAGTGGCATTTAAACTTAACAAAGAATACAGTATATTTTATGATCAATTTATATTTCATTGATACCCTATGATAGTGTAAGCAGATGTGTTTAAGATATGTTGGACTGATCGATAGTGGTTCTCAGTTATCAAAATATTTCAAATACTTGCTGCTCAGGCATAAGAACATAGATTGCCTTTTGAATTGGGGGATAGGTGAGACAGCATAATGCTACTGAATGTGAGACCAGATGTTCAGTTTTTCTATACAAACATTCACTGTTTAAATAATTTTCTTTAAATATGGTCATAAAAAAAGCAGAGCTTAATCAAGATGATGGATGAGAAAACCCACCAGCCAGAGTGTCTCTGCAAGAAAGACAGATTTTAGAAGAAAGTAAAAAAAAAAAAAAAAAAAACAGGCAAACACAGATCAGATGAGAGTCAGAAGGAAGGGTGCCTGAAACTACAGAGGACTCCACAGGAAGAAGTTGCAGAGAGAACTGGAAGGAGAAAGGCCCCTGAAAGGTTTGGTGACCAGTGACAAGAGTAGATGGAGTCATTAACTTTCCCCTTCTTTGCATCTCAGACAGCTGGTGGGCTCCTGAGTGGTTGGAGAAACCTGCCAACACCAGCCCAGAGATGGTTGCTGCCAATGAGCAGTGAACCAGGCTCCCAGCTCCCTCGAGGCATCCCCCGGCCTGCAGACCCAAGCCCATCTGCAGGCGCCGTATTGCTTCATTCTCCTCTTCCCCTCCCCTACCCATGGCTGCCAAGAGAGACAATTTAGCCACCACCCAGAGGCATCTGCAGGGAATGGGACCTTTCCTTTTGGGTCCCTACAGAGGACTGAGGAGTACTCAGACTGTGAGCTCCATACCCTCTGGCCCTCCTAGCCCATGGATGACCTCAGACCAGCACTCCTTTCCCTGGCAGGGTTAGGGATTGATCTCCAGGGCCCAGGGGACAGGCCTGCAGACACAATCCAATACACCTAGATCTCGATCACATTGCCCCGGGGCACACAGAAGGGATATTTTGAATGAACCTTTTGATGTGTGTGCCTTCAGGGGCAGATCAGCATGCTTTAGGGGCAACCCTCCTCCCACAGGAGGTCCATAGACCCAGCTCAGGCTGTGATCCTGGGCAAGGACCCTTCCAGCTGACATCACAGCAAGGGGAGATCCACTGGCTTGAGGTCCTGCCTGCTGGCAGTGACCTGGGAGAAACTGTGGAGTAGGGGAGAGTGGAAGGAAGCAAGGCCTGCTCCAGACTGCAGGTCTCAGACAGTCCCACCCCCACACAGAGACTTTTTGGCTGAGTGGGACCATTTCAACCTCTCCCTGGCAGCTTTGCCTAGAAACAGAAGAGAACTTTGACCCCTGCTAACAGCATCTGTGGTGCTTAAGGGCAGACTCACCCAACCCAGCTCTGCCCAGACTCACTCTCCTACCTTCCCCTACTGAGGTGGAGAATAAGGACACACTTGGAAGTCCCAAGGCACTACCCACCACCTGAGGCACTAGAGTGCCTCTCAAGAGGGAAAAAAGCTGGTTACAGTACCCCAAAACAACACTGCAGCTGGCTTCTCCTAGCAAACACCACCTACTGACAGGGAAATCATTCTCCACACCCTTTAAATGCATCTACTGACTCGTCATATGGGATGTGGTTGAATCTCACCCAGAAATACCACCTATGGGCTCAGAGACTAAACAAGGCATGTTATTATTCAAATGAAAATCTAAAGGTAAGAAGCAACAGCTGATCCAGATCAGAAAGAATCAGTGAAAGAACTTTGGAATTATGAAGGATCAAATGGAAAGCATACTGCCAAAGGGGAACACGAGCTCTCTAGCAATAGATATCAATCAAATTCAGAACACTAAAATGATAGAAGAAGAATTTCGAACATGGATTGTAAGAAAACTCAAAAAAGTGGATAACCAACACAAAGAAATCACGAAAAAGTTCCAGGACTTGGAAGAAAAATTCACTAAAGAAATTGAAATATTAAAGAAAAATCAAAATAAACTTCTGGAAATGAATAATTTATTCAAGGAATTACAAAACACGGTGGAAATCCTCAAGAACAGGGTAGATCAAACAGAAGAAAGAATCTCAGGCATTGAAGATAACACCTTTCAATTAAATAAGCCAGTTGCAGAGGTAGAACAGAGAAATAAGAGAAAAGAACAGAGCCTAAAAGAAATGTGGGGTTATGTGAATAGGCCTAAAGTGAGAATCACAGGCATCCATGAAGGTGAAGAAGAAAATACACAAGGGCTAGAGAAGCCATTTGAGGATATAATAGAGGAAAATTTCCCAGGCTTTGCGAAAAATCTAGATATCTAGGTGTAAGCAGCTCAAAAAACTGGGAGATTCATTGCAAACAGGAAGACACCACAACATGCTGTCATCAGACTGACCAAAATAACAACCAAAGAGACCCTCCTACGAGCTGTAAGGAGAAAGAAGCAGGTAACCTACAAAGGAAAACCCATCAGAATAACATCAGACTTCTCAGCTGAGACCTTGCAAGCAAGACGAAACTGGGGCCCCATTCTTGCTCTTCTCAAGGAGAATAATGCCCAGCCTAGAATCTTGTACTCCACAAAACTAAGTTTTGTATTTGAAGGGGAAATAAAGACCTTCTCAGACAAACAGACACCTAAAGTGTTGTAGCTGGTTTGTACTCTGCACGGTACCAATATATTCACCTTTTAAACAACAAATGCTTTGGCCACTTTTTTGATTTCCATAGGCAGTCTCCATCAACATTCTCAGAGGAAAAGCTCTTCTAAAACCCATGACACTGAAACCAGTAGTCTTCTACTTGATGCAACTAAACAAGTCCTTATCCTCCTCTAGCATCTAACCTCAAATTATGCCTTGATTCTTCATAGCTACTGGCTTCTGTGGAATTATCTGCTTGTTTATAAAGTCCTCCAGCACCATTTTATCTGCTCGCCACTGGTGGGATTCAATACTTTCGTGTATGTCTGTCTGTTGCCTGGGATCACTGATGCAGTTTGTCTTGAATTCCACAGAAGCCAAAAAAAGCTGTGCAAGAAGAGTCCCTATGTTTAATTCCATTCTTCCTCTCCTGGCCACAATTTCTTTTATTTATTTCTAGAGCAATGTTTATCAGCCTTTTTAAAATTATAGCGACCTCCCTCAGGAGCATTTTTAAACATTGTTTTCTGAACCTTCTCTGAAAATTTAAAACCACATGTATACTATATATCTGTTTGTGTACTATGGCCCTGTGGAAAAACAAAATATTGTAATATAAAAATGTTTTCAACTCACAAGATCTCCCAGAAGCCCCTAAGGGATGTTACTGCCCCTATAGGGAATATGTATTCTACAGAATCCACTCTCTCAGCATAAAGATGCAGTGAATCCTTGGGTAATATGATTTAATCTGATCCAAAATGTGATGAAGCTAAAAGAAATTCCTGACATTAACAAGGTACTCTTCCTTAGCTTTCATTCTCGTACTTTCTCTTTACCTTTTCCCCTTCATATTTTATTGATGAGGTCAATAGAAATGAGATGAATATCAAATACCTATTATGAAAATCCAAATGTTTTGTAGGTTTATCACCTTTTTTAGTGTGTGCTGAACTAGACTGATAGTATTCTCACTAAAATGAGAAATAAAGGTATGACTTTTAGTGCACATTTAGTGGATTGTTAAATATCACATTTAAAATGTGGTGATAATTTGAAATAAATATATTTTAACATGGAAATATTTGTCTTCAAATTTTTCTTTTCCTTTAACAGGAATGTTATATTTTTGAAATATCTTCTCAATGTTTACTATAATTTTCATATTGTCTTAAATTATTTGCTAAGTTAACACAGGATAATATAATAATGCATTCATTACATAGTCTTTCATTAATTTTAAGATGTGTATTTTTAGCATAATTAAGTTTCAACTATTAGTATATATCTGATGTGGACTTTAATAGAAAACGGTAATTTATTTATTTTTTCCTTGCTCTCCTAACTAATAATGTTATTAAATCAATTTTGTATCTCACAAACAATGGTTTAGTTGAATCAAAGATGGTGTTATAAAATAGGTCTTACCTTCCTTGCTGGGAAGTAATGTATTTATCCATTCAATTAATATCTTTGCACTTTAAAAATTAGATAAGTATGGTGACTATATATTCTGTTTTTCTCAGGGCAGGCTGAATTTTATGCCTATTGTTCTATCATAATCATCAGTAGCACATCATTTTAATCTCAAATGCATCACAGTTTGGTTGATAAGTTATGTGTTTACCCTACACATAAGTGAGATTAATCATTAGCCTTTATTTAATATTACCATAGTCAGGTTGTATCATAAACATACTTTCAACTGGGTTGCTTTCAGTTTATAGAAAATGATAAATATATTTTATTAAATATAAAACTTCCCACTCTTTTTACAATGCAGTCTGAATTATAAGATCATTATTTCTCTGTCAAAGAAGATTAAGCTTGTCATGAATAACATTACGACAAATTTGAAAATATCATATGAAATTGGTATTTAAAATACAATCCTGGAAAGAACATTTTAGAGTACAGTTTCTTGTTAAAAGAAAAACAACCTGTGACACATTGGTCATTTTGAAAAGATACACTAAGCTATAACTATGTCAGAGTAATTTATCTGGACATACCCCCAAATCCAGAGAATGATTTGTGTAAGAACCTGCCCAGTGAATCTCTTTCTTATAAATGCATATGATCTAAAACAACAAACATATACATATAGATTGACAAAGAACAGAACTCATACACATTTTTAAGTTTTTCTCTAGAATGGATAGATTATTGCATAGACTAAACTTTTATGAAGTAAGCGAAACATGTCAAAGTCTTATTAGAGAAGGTGTCAAGTAGCGAAGGGTGGGAAAATGAAGAGTTTAGCATTACTCAACATGCTTATTTCAGAACTCAAAAACTGTAATTAAGGCACACCACCAGGAGGCGGATTTGCATCAGCACCGAAGACCTTTGGGGAAAATGGTGATGAGTGCACATGGGAGTAACGCTTTGCAGAGTGGGAGGACATAATTGATTTGTCTCTTAGGAGGGTAGCATAGAAAGAACTACCCGGAATAGGAAGCAGCCCAAACTCATATGATTCATGTTGCAATATTATTTAAGAACAAATGAGGAATGTGTGGGATAGTACATACGAATTGGTGCCCTGCCTCTCAGATATCCTAGTGAAAATATTCTAGAGATGTATTGTAGTTTAGGGAAAATTTTCCCAGTATCCTGATAGACAGGGCTTTAAACTGAAAAGCAAGAGTACTTTATAAACCAAGGCTTGGTTGCTTGCTTACTGATCTGTACTCATGGAGGAAACACAATTCAGATTTGATTACAACACCTGTAATCATTGGGGTGAAAGGCTTTCCTCAGATTCCAAGGGTACTCCTGCTAGGGCAGTAAGGAGTGTCAAGAAACATAGTTATGCTATCACAGGAAGCAAAGTTATATATCTGTATTGGCACCATTTCTGTTGTCTTCAGAAGGTAGATCAGTAGCAGTAAAGTCAGTGCTAGACAAAGAATAGGTGTTAGGTAGGATTCACTGTGAAGAGAGATTAACAGGACTAGCAGTAGTAGTAGAATATCAGGGATCCAATATGTGTAGAATTGGGATTTGATCACAAGTAATATTTCAGTGGTATTTATGTGGTTGACGGGGTTCCCTATGACTAGATTATTTAATTGTTTTTGGACTATAAACCACACCTATATTAATACTTTAAACATTCTAAGAATTAGCCTAATTTCAAAGTTCTAATGCCTACTAATTTGAATACTCCAATAAGATTTAAACATAGATACCAGGTAATTCATTAGCATTTTAATTTACCCACATGGAATATTTTTAAATCCAATTTTTCTTGCCAATTTATCTAACTTTAACAACTGACTCTTTAATGCACAATAGGACTATTTTAAATTTCTTTTTTTAATTTAACCAATGTATTTTTTCTACTCCGCAATTATGTCTTAGATACTAAATTCACCTCAATTATTGCGTATTTGAATTTTACAGACTGCTAAATTAGGATACTTGGATCTTCCAGTGAGTTATATTAATATGTCATATACTGTTATCTGTCACTATTTTTGCAGTTTTCATTTGACAATATAATGCCAGTAATAGTTTTAATCTTTTAATTTTAAGTGAAAATATTTTAGATTTTTAGATTATGTAGTAAAGGAAATGTGTGAAATAGCCTGCCAGAAATGTGTCATATTTAATGAAAAATATTTGTAATTCAGCAAAATATCAATGTGCATACCTGTAATTAGATATTAATTAAATTTCTAAGTTCTGATTTACCAATTCAGAAACTGAGTTTATAGGAAAGCTTATTTACATAAACAGATGGATTTATTATTAGAAATGTCCATATACCCAAGAGGAAGGCCTTGAACAACTTGAGTTAAGTCTTATGGAACTAAGTGATCTAAGGCACAGTATACGTAAGTTGTAGAACTAATACAGTTTCCCAAATCAGTGTGATGCTTTCTGCTATCTTTTCCACTGTCACTATTTCAGACTGCACTCTTTTCTTTTAAACTATATTCAGGCTACAGTGATGTGCCTACTCTAAGACTAGGTTCTTTTTTCCTTCTCTTTCTTTACCTCTTTTCTTTACATTTATCCATCTGTCAAGTTAGATGAAGGACATGAGAAAAGTAATACTGTTACTAGTCCTTTTCCCTCCAGCGCTGTGTATGACACGGTCTTTGTGGGCATATTACATAGGTTTCAGAGAAAGTGAAATTGTTTTTAAAATATTTTATACGTCTATTGTCTTGGAGTTCTCAATGGTGATATTTAGAGTACAGTATTGAATTAGTTATGAAATGCACACACAGGTACTATATATTCACATAATGAGGAAATCTTTATTCTGGTGATTCTCCCTCACCATCAAGACACACCAGCTCTCAAATGTCTGCTATTAAATAATTGTTTCATACAAGAGTTTGGGGATTAGTTAGTTTCTTAATGAGGGCCATGTTTCATTTTTTATCAACTCATTACTTTAAATACGTTCATCCAAATGTCCACATGTGTATGATAGAATACAAGAGAAATTATGTGAAAAGTAGATGGATCTCAGTTATTTAAAAATAAAAATACAAAAAGAAAATTTGTTTTTTTTTCATTATTACAGGGGTAAAAATGTTTTGGTTAAATGGGCTGTTTTCGTACTTTCAAGTCAAAGTTATAAGTGTGTCCATTACCCAGATAGTATACATTGTACCATTTAGGTATGATTTAACCCATCGCCCCCAACCTGCATGATTTCTCTTGAGTTTTATTTCCATCTGTGTTCATGAGTGCTGATCAGTTAGTTTCGATTTAATAATAAATAGATGTGGTGTTTGTTTTTGCAAGACAACACTTCATTTAGGAGGATGGTCTCCACTTCCATTCAGATTGTTGCAAATAACAACAACAATTTTTTTAAAAACTTTCAAAATATACAACCTGAAAATGTGGTACCACTGCTGAGAATTTTGTATGTAATAAAAAGTATTGTTGTATATTTTTAAGTACCTTTTAAACTAATTCTCTTTCCTCTCTAACATCTTCTATATTTGATTTTTTTCCTTTTTCCCATTCAATTTATAATTCAGCATGTGCTTTAGAATTTTTATTTTTCCTGTAGACATTCTTGGGGTGATTTCATCTACTCTTCATGGCTATGGGTCAATAAGTATTTTTTACTCTTTCTTTTCTTTATCATAAAATTTGTTAAGAAATAATTTATGTTCATTGCTTCCATTTCATCCCAATAACATTAGTAGTTTGGTTCATTGGCCTCCGTCTAAAATCTCTCTTTTAAGTGAAACAATTACTTTTCAAATACAGAACCTAATTTTGTCTTTAATTTTTATTGTTCTTGATTTCCTATAGTTTTTAATATGTTGAATATTTCTTTTCCCTTAAAACTTTTCTTGGCTTTTTCACAGTATATTAGGCTATTCTTTTATTTTCTCATTGACGATAGTTTAATATTTTTTCCCTTGGCACCAAGTATGACTGTTATTTTATTTTTTTCCTTCCTTTCTTTAAAAGGAAAAGTTTCTCCAGGTTCTTGACCAAGGTTTCAATAGCAACCACTGTGTAAAAACAGCCAGTCTCATTGAACTTGAGATTCACTCTTTCCGATAACTGTTTTATGTCTGTGGCTTCCTTCTCAATCAATGATTAAGCTTTTTAACATGTGTAGGCTCAGGCTTAGTCTCTTTATTTCTGAGAATAAGTTATTGGCTTTTCTCTTCCTCTCTGCTTTCAGCATTTACTCTCCACACTGTTAGTTCTTAATTAGTGGTCTTGCGTTAGTTGGTCTGTACTTCGGTTCTGCACAATGTTGCACTATACTTCAATTCTATACTCTTTCTTCACTGTGATGCCAAATTACTTTTTATAGACACTAACAATAGTAGAATTATATAATATTACAGGTCCAAAGCACATCAAAGAGAATATTGGTCAATACTGCTACTTTTTAAGGAAGAAATAAAGATAACAATTAATAACTTTTATAATATAAAATACACATTAGTGGCCTGGCCAGTTTTCCAAGCCAGATATCATCATTCTAAGCTAGTATATTCCCACTACTCTAAGGTGGCAACTTTATATTTCTAAAGTAATTAAATTAAAAATTCTAGACCCTGCGTTATAAAGCTGAACTTCCTAAAACATTGGCTACTAACTACATTTGGCTGTTGTGCCTGTGAAAGGTATCTAATCTGAATTGAGACACACTATGAGTGTAAAATTACACCTGACTTAAAATACTCAGTACAAACAAGGAAATGTAAAATGTCTTTAACAGTTAAAAAATATCAATTACCCATTTAAATAATAATATTTGAATATAACTATAGGTCAAATACAATATATTGTTTCTTTAACCTGCCTATTTTGACTTTCTGAAATGATTTTAAATTTTATATTTAGCTCACATTTGTGGCTCACAGTATATTTCCTTTGGACAGAGACGTTCTTAAAAAACACATGAATTAATACTAATCTTAAAGCCTTTTCATAAGACATTTTTACCTTGAGCATACTGTCTCAACTCTTTAACATGTAATAGCTCATGTTATTGTCATGTCTTTGCTGCTTCTGTTTCTGTCATCTGGAATATCCTTTTGGATACAATTTTCTTCCATCCCTGTATGTGTGTATTTCTTAGATGAAATTTTGCTGTTCTTCTTATTAAGAAGGGGAATCCATTTCTCCATTCCCTTGAATTAGGGTTTGTGACTTTCTTTGACCAACAGAATACAGAGGAAGTGAAGTTGTGGTAGTACTAAGTGTAGACTTTTGGAAGTCTTACAGATGCTAGTTTTACTTTCTTGGACTACTACCCCAAGTCTATCTGGGAAGATGCCCAGTCTAGCCTACTAGAGGGTGATAAATTAAGTGATTAAGCACAGTAGAGACAAATTAACCCAGCTGACTTCCACATATCAATTATCTGAAACCAAGCCCCAAGCACCAGACATGAGATGAAGGGCATCATTGACAATGTCGCCTTTACTCAAGCCTCCAGATGTCTTCAACCACATGAGTGACTCTGGTTGATATCAGCAGAAGAATCATCCAGCTGAACTCAACCCAAATTCCTAACTCACAGAATCATGAACAAATTAAATGATTGTTTTCCTTTAGCATGGGGCTGTTTTGTTATTCAGTAACAAACATCTGGTACCACTTCATTTCCCTTAAGATTACAAACTTAGCACTCCATTTGAAGAAACTTCAACTGATGACTTTCATGTACTTTTCTATTACCATAGACCTCTGAATGTTTTCACTTTATTAAATTGACATGATCTTTTGAATATGTAGTTTGTTATAATTATAATTTTAGAATTATTTCACAAATATAATCCTTGCCTTCATAACTATGGATTTTAGCTCTTTCCTGACAGAGAACGTGAGACTTGGAACATAGTGCTAGAGTTCACAGTTACAGCAGACATTGTAGCTATGGTTGCTGTCACTTGTCAGCATTACTATATGTCAAGACATATTTTAACTCTCATAACTCTAGGGCATAAAAATAATTATTATACTCGAGAGGAACTGAGACATAAAGAGGTTTATAACTTATAGAAGGTCACACTGAGAGAGTCAGTAGGGCCAAGGTTTGACACCAGACCAATTATCTGATGCCAGAAGTCATTCTCTTAACAACTTTAGGCTAAAGACCTACATAAAACTACTACATGGCAAAGATTTTACCTAAGGGAAACAACCTATTCTAAAGAAAATAGTTGACATATTCTAACTTCCTAAACAAATTTTTGCAGTATTTTCCCCTATTATTCTTTGTCACCTCATTGGATACTGGAAATCAAGGTTCCAATCTAACTCACCAAATTTCTTAATATTAGATTTCTAGGGAAGCTCATAATTATAGCCTTAGTTCTAAACATTTCTCATTTATATCTCCTAATCAAGCTTCTCTACATCCTATCATCTTGCCAACTAAACATTCTCAAACCCATGTGCTTCTGTCAATTTTCATTACTATCAATCAAGTAAAAGTGATCATCACCCCAGACCTGACTGCCTTGTCTAAAACTAATCCCTTTAATCTCTTGTCCATGCTGCACAAAGATATGTCCTTAAAAACATATATATATATATGTACATCTGATCATGACATCATGACACTTACCTGCTAAAACCCTTCTAAATATGTTGGAGTCTCTGCAAGTCATGCATAGACTGGCCATTGTGTATTCCTCCAACATCGACTCTTCCATTTTACCCATTCTCTCTCCTCTTCTGCTCCACATTCACATTGGACTTTTGTTTCCTCAAATAAGCCATGTTCCTCACCATAGAATGACTTCACGCAAGCTGATGCTTTTGCATTACAGAAATTACCATAAAATAGACAAATAATAGAAGGCCAAAATAAAAGTGTACCTATTTTGCCTATTTACCCTTATTCTAGCTGCAAAGAAAATTCAAAAGTGACTGAAAGGTAATAGCTAAATTTGAGGAATTAACAGATTGTTCTGGGCAAAGCAAAAACTTATTATTGCACTGCTATTGCTGAGTACTTTAAAACACAACGACTTTCCCAAAGGGACTTCAACAGTTGAGAGAAGGCTGGAAGAAGTGTATATCGCCTCCATCCCCTGATCTGGTCTCCCTCGACTATACAAAAGTGAAACACCGGATAAAGATCAACAGCTCATAGTCTTCAAACCGGTGTTTAGAAGTAATTGAACAAATAACATGTTATGGTTGTAAATGCAAGAAAGAGACTGCACCAATGATATATCTGGAAGTAAAATAAAATGGAATTAGATTAAAACATACAAATACTCTTTTAAAAAAATAAAAATTGTACAGAAATACTGCAAAATTAAAAAGTAATATAAAGTATAAAAAAGACAATCTCTCTCTCTATCCATACACTTCTTTCTCTATATATCTTTTATTTCTTCTATGCTTTGGTTACATGAGTCATATTTTCATGTTGATGGATTTCATGGTGAATCACCTTTTCCATCACCATTCCTACTACACTCTAATTCCTCTCATCTGCATACTTTTTTTTATCCATAGTCTACCTGATTATCTCAGATCTTTGTTCTAAGTCAATGATTCATTTCCAGGTTCACATCTATTCTTTCTTGTTCTGTTTTAGTATTTCTTTATTTTTAAGTTCTATGATAGTTTTATTTCAGTTTCACTATTCTTCACCTTGGGTCTTAATGTATTATGTCTCTTTTATATCGCATTCCATAGGCCTCGCATGATCTTATATTTGTTCTATTTTTTTAACTTTAAAGTTATGAAGAGTATGGAATATTTATGTTGAAAAATCATGTCTCTTCCTATAAAATAGAAAGAGAAATCAAAACCAAAATAGAGGAAAGCTCTTTACTTTTTTTTTTTTCCCTCTCTCTCTCTCTCTCTTTCTTTCTGATGATGATGATGGGAGAAAGAAATCTGTTCATGGAAAGGAAATACGATATTTCAGGAGAAAAGCACATGCAGAAAATCAGCAGTATCTGGTGAAGCTATAGAACTTTGAAATATTGAGAAAGAATACAAGAGGGCAGGTAAAAGCATGAAGATGACATCAGTAAATAAAAGAGGTTGACCTCAGACTTCTTCACAATTACATTTAATGCTAAGAGATAGTAGAGCCTTGCCTACATATTTTTGAAAGGTGAAAGGTGTGCTCTAAGAAATGGATATTTAACTACCTTGTAATTCAAAGTTAAATATTATAAAACATTTAGGGCCTCAGGTAAAACAGAATTCTTAAAGATTTCTTAAAAAAAGTAAAAAGCTTTAATAAATTTACAGAATCTACATCAATTATTTTATATTAATGAAAATGATGTTTTAAGATTGTAGGTGTTAGAGTTACAATTTGTTATGTTTTAAACAAGCCATTTGCTTTATCTTCAATAAAATCCTAAGCAACATTAAGATGTTATCAGCACTGTTTTCCACCTTCTATCAAATGAGAGCTTTCTAAATATTGTTGACCCCTAAACTATTAGAGCTAATTTTATTAAATGGTTGGGCAAAGGTGTATTTACCTGTAATTGATAGACAAACTCAGATGATAAGGCTGGGAACCTGATTCAAATTGAACAGTGTTTTGAACCATTTTTATCATATTTCTTGAGACAGAAATTACAGTCCTAATATAACATACTTCTATTAATATTTGGAATAGATTTATTGGTGACATCACAACCTGGCTATCTCATTTACAAAAGTAAATGGAATGTCCTGCTCTATTTCTACTTATATGTGTCTATATATGTATATTTATATATTATATATACATATTCATAAAGAAAACTTTGAACCAGAATTTTGACGTTATTATCATTATTTCTTTTGTAGCAATGTTTGGAAGTAACATTTATTTGTGTATTTTACTTAATAGTGTATTAATCCCACATTTTCCCAAGGAAAAAAAAGTAAAAATTTTTATTTGAATTGCAAGTTGTAAGGGATATGCAAGGCCATAAGGAGAAATTTGTCTGGCCAACTCTAATACTACTTGCAAATTCTAAGCCCAGACATTTTTCTGAGCTCCATCCATAGATATCCAACTGCCTACTCAAAATCTCCACTTATATATCACAAAGATACCTCAAATTGAACATGAAAAGCTGGAGTTGTTATCTTCTTCTAAATCTTCCCCACATCTAATGTTCAGTTTAAATAAACAGCACCATCATTTACCCGGTTGCTCAAGCTTGAAACTTCTGTGTCATGCATGATTTCTCCCACTCCATCAGCTTCAAATATCACAAATCTGTCTACCACACTCTATCTTTATTGCCATTATAATGGTCCAGGTTTCCATCATTCTCAGTTTATTTTGGTAATCTTCCAAAATCCAATTGTTACCCTTCTTACTTTGACCCAGTGTCCACAATGCAGAGAAAATAAACTTCTAAAAAAATTTGATAATGCCACTTAACTACTAAAAACTAGTTGATGGATTCTCATTGTCTTTAGAAAAAAAGACAATGTGTTTCATATAGCTTAGAAGACCTTGCCTAAACAGAGCCCACCTTCCTTTCCAGCAGCACCTTGTGCAACTTTGTCAATAGCATCTTCATTCTATTGCTTGGATTTTACAGGTCCTTAAATGCTCACTATTTCAATTTTGTATGTTAGCTAAAGCTATTATCTGTTCAGAATACTCTTTTATTCTGCCTTATCACTATTCTATTCATCTTCATGTCTCAGCTCAAAAATTTCTTTCTCTTAGAAGTCTTCATAAAATAGATTCTGCCTCCTATGGAGGTACACTCTTTCTGAGTTCTCCTGTACCTCACACTGTTTGGTAATATTTTGGAAAATTGAACATTTTTAATCATATAAATTTTAAAAATATTTAACCTTCACCAAAGTGCAATACCTATGACAGCACAGAGTGTACCTATGTTTCAATACCACTGAATTCCTACCTCTAGCATATTATCAAAAAAATTGAGACTTACATGATTATATTGAATTTGATTGAAAATATTTCAATGTTCTAAACATTTTTTCCTGACCATTATATAAAAAAATTACGTATTTCCTTAACTTCTAAGTCAAGGCTTCACAATTTACTGGTCTCATAAGATCATTTACAAAATTCATATGACAACAAATTCACTGACAGGTAAAACTATGTTCTGTTTTTAAAACAGTAACAATTAAATTTAAATTTAAAACAATCAAGTTTTTAAAACAATAACAATTATTCTATTTTTCTAATGCTTATGGTAGAGAATTATCAGAGGCAGAAATGTGCATGGCGGAGCTAGAGAAAAGACCTATTACATATGTTCCCATCTCTTAGAAATAAACAGTTAACATTTTGCTTTACATATACTATCACAGATTTTGTGTGTATATAAGTGCCTGTTTGGGCATTTGCACTATGCATTTGAGTGGGAGATGATGTTTTATAACCTTCTTAAGAATTGTTGTTGTTTTTTGTGATTATAAAGTAGGCATTTCCCCTGAGGCCATTTAGTAGTCCCTTATAAAATACAGATACTTATGGTTGCATGGTATATTGTATGGATAAATTGTATGTAATCATTCTGCTATCATTGGATATTTAGCTTATTTTCAGTTTTCCATTGAATATATTAATATATAAATCTTGTATTTTTATGCCCTTAGGATAAGATTCTAAGAATTAAATACCTAGATCAAATAGTATGATTTGATTTTTTAATGCAACAATTTATAAATAAACTATATTTATGCTTAATAATGTCAAAGTTATTGTACACAAAGATTAAGCATTTTAAAGGAAATTTAAACACATACAGCAATATAATTCTCTTCAAAATTAATATTGGTAATTCTGTGAATGTATTACTTTAATTACAGATAAGATTTTGCTTATAATTTTAATGTCTCATCTGAAAGAGATAACAGTCTGTGTGTAAATCTTCAATAACACACATAAAGATTTGGTATTTAATTTTTATTCTGTGAAGTATCTGTGATTATCACTGTTGTCTACAATGTATAATTGCAAGTCTGACATATGATGGCAATGCTCCAATGATCTTTGAAATGTTTTCTATATTGCACCAGTGATCTAGAGTGTATGTTTAAAATGAATCTTTTCTAAATGCGTAAGTATAAAACATGCAAATGTATGAATTTTCAAAGGAAGCAAAACGATCTCTCTTCCAATTCTTGAAATACATCCGTTGGTTTTTGCTCCAGCAACAGCAATGTCAGGCATCTGTTACTGTTTGGTGTGGTGTTGCATTTCATGGTTTGTTAATTTTGCATTTCTGTCTACAAAGCTAATAAAAGGAAAATGGACAAGCCTTTTATGCTGAAAAATTTAGAATATCCCTTGGGTAATTTTTTCTTCATGGAATTCATTTCGCATTTCTCTTTTAAGTGAATGAGATAAGTTTCCTGCTTTCGTGAGTTATCAAAAATTATTATGGGTTACTCAAACTTTAGACATGTTGAAAATAATAAAAGGATGGCTCCACACCATTAATTTTGCAATATTGGTTTCATAGATTCTTTTACTATATATAGAGTAGGATAATAAAATTTTACATGAAACACATCTTTATACTTTCCTAGCCCATGTGGTTACTGACATAATACCCTTTTTATCATTTTCAAAAGGTATAGCATAGTAGTTAATATCTGAGTGAAAATAAGTTTCCTTAATACTATGAACATTTAGCTAATCATTTACTAGATACTGAACATTTGCTGGTACTAGGCAGAAGTTCTGCAGTACTAGGGATTGTAGATACAAAGTTAGAGGTCTCAGTATTTAAAAATTGTGAGCCTGTAAAAATGGCTCTATTTATTTTTTAAAACCCTAGTAAGCATTTGCAGGAAGTTTTATTCAAGTATGCAGGAGGGAGGGAAAACACAATAGAAGCCCAAGAATGCATCTGAAGTGATCTTTACATAGTCTGACAACTTCTAAAATTAGACATTGTATTAGACAGGGTTCAGCCAGGAGGAGCAGAAGATACTATATGTATTCCAAGTATACAACGTTGTATACAAGGAGTGTGAACCTTACTCACCTGTTGTAAGGATTGAGTGAAGGAATGACTGGGGAAGCCAGAAGCCATTGCCAAGAAAACAAAAACAAAATTCATTCTGTTACAAATCAAGTGGTTTTAAAAAAGATCTTCCACAGCAGCAGTTCTGAATATTAAGAACCTACTGGGAGCTCCCCCATTGCCACAAGAAGCAAAAATTTTGAGGGAGCCCCTGCTAGCCATCTCAGCAGCCACAGCAATTGTTTTATAGAAGCACTTCCCTGGAGCTGCTTTGAACATTCTTTAGGTCTACAACTGCCTATGGAAAATAATGTTCTCACCTTTTCTTCCTCCTTGTGAATATCCCACTAGTGTCTCTCATTAGGAGACTCTATCTGGGAATCACAGAAGAAAGAGGTTTAGGGGGATTGTAGTTACTGAAGGCAGATGGTATTCATACTAAATTGATAACTGAAATCCACACAGATATTAATGTTCTTGGATTTGGTATTTTTTAGGATTATATATGCAATAACATGATTTTAATTATATTTTCTTAGCTAAGTAGTGTGAGCAATGTAGAATCTTAATAAATGTGAGTTCAATTAATTTAAGTGAAAAAGTTGAGTAAAACAATACTTAGAGCCTATAACTTTCATATGTTCAAATAAACCCAAACAAGTTAAACAAAGGTGATTGATTTTTTTTAAATTATTTCATTTGCTCTTGAGAGTGAAAACCATATCTCATGTTCTTTTGGAGTCACTAAGATATGCATGAGTGAGGTGTCTTCTAAATATATTTTGGATATGCCTATTTCTCTTCCTTGTGACCATCCTAGTCCGGACTACAATCGTCTACTCTATAGAGTACTGAATTAACCTTCTATCCGATCTTCCTGCAACCACTTGCTCCCACCACTCCCTCCAATTTGTTCTCCACATCGAAGCTACAGTGATAATTTCAAATTGCTAATCTGATGGTGTTATATCCAGGTATAGCAACTATCTTCTTAAGAAGATACACATATAATTAGAAAAGCTCAGTTCAGTATTTTTATAAACGTTCCTCTGACATTGTTGTAAGTTACAGTTACCAAATTTCTCTGAGCTTTTGACCGTGCTTCTTAAAAAAAGTTACTGTCTCAAAGGTAGTAGTAAGGATTAAAGGGTATAAGGACTAATACACTGCCTGGCAGATACTTGTTCAATAATTGTTATGTTCTTTTTTATATCTCTTTTATATGCTAAAGCATCTCTTTAAATAGTTGATGATTAATGGATACCATAAGCTGACATGACAATATTAAGGGACTTTTTGTCCTTGTAAATTTCTAAAATTTTTACAGCTTTAATGATGTATAATTGATGTAATAGGTTGGTGCAAAAGTAATTGCAGTTTTAGCATTGCTGACATTTGCTGTTTAATATTGGAATACATTCTTATATGTGATTATGCTATACATCATTTTAATGTGCATGTCTTGCTTTATGTTTTTTTGCTAATAACTTATTACTTGCTGTATATTTTATATTTATTTTAGACTATGGACATGATGTTAGACAAAAAGCAAATTCAAGCCATTTTCTTATTTGAGTTCAAAATGGGTCATAAAGTAGCAGAGACAGCTCACAACATCCACAACACGGTTGGCCCAGGAACTGCTACGAACATACAGTGCAGTCGTGGTTCAAGGAGTTTTGCAAAGGAGATGAGAGCCTTGAAGATGAGGAGCGCAGTGGCCAGCCATCAGAAGTTGACAACGACCAATTGAGAGCAATCATGGAAGTTGATCCTCGTACAACTGAACAGGAAGCTGTTGAAAAACTCAACATCTTTGGCATTTGAAGTAATTTGGAAAGGTGAAAAAGCTCAGTAAGTGGGTGCCTCATGAGCTGACCAAAAGTCAAAAAAACTGTCATTTTGAAGTGTCATCTTCCCTTATGTACACATCAACGAATCATTTCTCTATCAGATTGTGACATGACGAAAAGTGAATTTTATGCAAAAACCAGCAATGACCAGCTCAGTGGTTGGACCGAGAAGAAGCTCTAAAGCACTTCTCAAAGCCCAACTAGCACCAATAAAAGGTCATGGTCACTGTTTGGCGGTCTGCTGCCAGTCTGATCCACTACAGCTTTCTGAATCCCAGCAAAACCATTATATTTGAGAAGTAGGCTCGATATTCAAAGAGATATAACAAAAACTGCAGCCCCTGCAGCCAGCATTAGTCAACAGAAAGGGCTGGATTCTTCTCCACAATGACGCATGACTGCAGGTCACACAACCAACACTTCAAAAGCTGAATTAATTGGGCTACGAATTTTGCCATATTTACCTGACTCTCACCAACTGACTACCACTTCTTCAAGCATCTAGACAACTTTTTGCAGGGAAAATGCTTCCACAAAGAGCAAGAAGCAGAAAATGCTTTCCAAGTGTTCATCAAATCCGGATGCATGGATTTTTATGCTACAGGAATAAACAAACTTATTTTTCGTTGGCAAAAATGTGTTGATTGTAATGGTTCCTATTTATTAATAAAGATGTGTTTGAGCCTAGTTATGATTTAAAATTCACAGTCTGGAACTGCAATTACTTTCACCTCAACCTAATACAACAAACTGTACATACTTAAAGTAAACAATTTGGTAAGCTTTAACATATGCCCCAAGAAACTGTTACCAAAATAAAAATAGCAAAAATTTCAATCATCCCCTAAAGATGCAACCTTCCATATTTCCCTATTGCTCTATAAAGCAATCTTTGATCTGTTTTCTGTCACTATACAGTAGTTGGCAATTTCTAAAATTTTCTATAAGGGAAGTCAGCACCACTTATTGAAAATCCTACCCTTTCTGTTGTTATGCCTTTCCCCTATTGTCAAAACCACCTGACTCTGTTCGTGTGGATGTATTTCTGGATTCTCTATTCTCTTATCAATCTTTGTGTCTATACTCCGATAATATCACATTGTCTTGATTATTGTAGCATTATAGTTTATTTGATATTGATTTAGGAGGGCCACACAATTATATTTTTCTTTCTCAAAATGTTTTAGTGATTTTAGTTCCTATGACTTTCCACAAAAATTTGAAATTAGCTTGCCAATAAATTAAAAGGAAATCCTTAGGTGATTTTTATTGTGATTAAATTTTATTTATAGAATAAAATGCATTGCATTTATCTACTTATTTGGGGAGAACTGACTTCCTCAATATATTTAGTCTTCCAGTCTATGTCCAGGGTATATTTTTCTATTCATTTGGGTCTTTGATTTCTTGTTTTCAGCCCATAGTTCCTGCACATGTTTTGTTAGATTTATATCTCAGCATTTTGATTTTTAACCTACTGTTGATAGCATTTTTAAAATGTTTGGTTTCCAACCTTTCAATGTTAATATATAGAAATAAGATGCGTTTATACATTTTTATGTCATGTACTATGACCTTACTAAACTCTTTTATTATTAGGAATTCCAGGAACTTATTTTGGTAGATTATTTGGGATTTTCTAGGCAGTTATCTCTTGTCATCTGTGAATGGAGCAATTTTATTTCTTTCTTTCCAATCTGCTTACATTTATTATTTTCTTCTTGCCTTAATGCACTGATAAAACATTCAAGGAAATGTTGAATATAGGTTGTGGGAGTGAACATTCCAGCCTTGTAACTGATCTTAGGGTAAAACATTTAATCTATTACCACAAGGCGTAATTTTGATTGTAGGTATTTTTTAGATACCTTTTATCAGAATAAAAAAAATTTCATTCTATTCCCAGTTTGCTGAGAATATTTAACTTTAATATATGTTGACCATGGTCAACATCGACATTTTTTGGCATTAAATGGTATTATTATAATCATGTAGATTTTAAAAGTCTGTTAAAATGTCAACTCATTTTAATTTTTTTTAAATTTAATTTTAGAATAGTTTGAGATTTATAAAAAAAAGTTGTAAAAATAGTGTAGTTTCCAGATGCTCCACACTCATCTTTCCTCTCATTAACATTTTCCATTAGTAAGCTAAATTTTTCACTGCTGATGAATCAATACCAATACATCATTATTAATTAAAGCCCATACTTTTTCAAATGACCTTAATTCTCACCTGAGGTCCTTTTTCTGTCTCAGGATTCTATCTAGGATATCACATTACATTTAGTCATTATGTCCTTTAGCCTGCTTTTGGCTGTAACAGTTTCTCAGACTTTTGTTTTTGATGACCTTCATAGTTTTGAAGAGTACTTGCGAGGTATTTTGCTGAGTGTCTTTCAATTAGTATTTTTATGACATTTTCTTATGATTAAACGGGGTATGGGATTTTGGAGGGCAGGCCACATAAAGTGCCATTCTCAACATGTCATGTCAAGAATACATGCTATCAACGTGACTTTTCGTGATTGATATTCCCCTTGATCCACTGGCTGAATGAGTATTTGTCACGAATTTTCCACTGTAAAATTATTCTATCCCTTTTCCCTTTTCATATTGTACTCTTTGGAAGGAAGTCACAACATATCGTCCATATTGACACTGGGGAAAAGAATCCTCATTCAATAAATGGTGCTGAGAAAATTGGATGTGAACTTGTAGAAGACTGAAACAGGATCCAAACCCTTCATCTCTCGCAAAAACCAACTCACAGTGCATAACAGACTTAAACCTAAGGCATGAAACCATAAGAATTGTAGAAGAAAATGTTGGAAAAACCCTTATAGACATTGGTCTAGGCAAAGAATTTATGAAGACTCCAAAAGCAATCACAGTGCAACAAAAATAAATAAATGGAACCTGATTAAATTAAAAAGCTTCTGCACAATCAAGGAAACAATCATTAGAACGAATAGACAACCAACAGAATGTGAGGAAATATTTTCATGCTGTATATCCAATAAAGGGCTGTTAATTAAAATCTATATATATGACTCAGGAAAATCAGCAAGAAAAAAGTTAAATAACCCCATTAAAAAGTGAGCAAAAGACATGAACAGAAACTGTTCAGAAGAAGACAGAATAATGGCCAAAAAACATATGAAAAAATGAAAATGCTCAACATCTCTAATTATCAGGGAAATGCAAATCAAAACCACAATGAAATATCACTTAACTCCGTTGAGAATGGCTTTTATCAAAAACTCCAAAAACAACAAATGGATGCAAAGAGATATGAACACTCCTATACTGCTGGTGGGACTGCAAGTTAGTACAAGCTCTGTCGAAAGTAATATGGAGATACCTGAGAGGTACAAGTAGTACTACCATTAGATCCAACAGTCCATTACTGGGCGTCTACCCAAAGGAAAAAAAGACATTCTATAAGAAAGATGTCTATACATGAATGCTGTGGCAGCACAATTCACAATTGCAAAGATGTGGAAACAACCCAAATGCCCATCAAATACATGAGTGAATTGATAGAATATGGTATATGTATACCGTGGAGTACTACTCAGCCACAAAAAAACAATGGTGAACTAGCACCTCTTGTATTACCCTGGATGGAACTGAAGACCATTCTCTTAAGTGAAATATCACAAGAATGAAAAAAACAAATACCACATATTCTCACCATCAAATTGACACTAATTGATCAACAGCTATGTGCACATATGGTAGTGACATTCATCGGATGCCAGGCAGGTGGGAGGGGGAAGGAAGGAATAGATATATTTACACCTAATGGTTGTGGTGCAGACTGCCTGGGAATGGGCATGCTTGTAGCTCTGACTTGGGTGGAGCAAAGGCAAAACAGGTAACCTTAACATTTTTACTCCCATAATATTCTGAAATAAAAAGTTAAAATTAAATAATAAAATAAAATAAAAGTTTTTAAATGAAAAAAGAAAAAGGCAATGGGCCCATTCTGGTAAGACTATATGTAGCTGGAAAAAGTACTTCAAGAATACCTCTTCTCATTGAACTTGGTTGAACTTCAGATTCAATAAATAAATGAGACTCTTATTTCATCTGTAAAATACTAACAAAGAATTCTCTGGAGCTTATAAAACCCTAAAAAAGAAAAAAAAAGAGTGGATAATTATGCTCCACTTCTGGGAGTGAGAGTATCTACACATATTACTTGGCTTTTTTTTGGCACCAATTTGTTTTGCTCCCTTTTATGCGTTATGTGGTCATTTTATATCAATGAGCTAATGGATGTTTCTTTCATAATAATATAGTAATGTAAAGCAGTGTAATCCAATACCACATTATTTATATTACTGTTCAAATTGTTCCAGATTTAGCCATTAGTATCTCTTTCATTTGGCTCCTGTGTCCCTTTTGTGTTCCATACTCCGGTGCTAAAATAACCCATTTATCCAAGGAGCCCTGCTTTCTTTAATTGGAGAATGATATTAGAAACCAAAATCTTGTACTGATTGTACTTGTCACCATCAATTAATTTTTTAATGTTCTGCCAAATCTGCATCTTTGGTATGATCCCTATTTACAGTTAGGCTTTATTATATATTGCCAGATTTGATAGACTAACTTTTTTTTGAGAATTGTTTATGCTCATGATGGCTATTGGTCTGTGGTCTTTTAATTTATTTTTTTCTTTACTTTGAATTTGGTGTCAAGGTAATGTTAGCCTCATAAAATGAGACAGGAGATATTCCTTTGTTTCCATTTTCTGCTGAAGCTTGTATAGAATGAGTATTATATCTACATTTAAGTGCCCTGTGTAAGTCTGCAGTGAAAAATCTAGGCCTAAGCATTTTGAGGGGAAGGAAAGGATATTAACCATGAATTAAATTTCTGTAAAGATATAGGGCTTGTCAGGTTGTGAATTTCTCCTTTGGTAATTTTTTTCCTGTAATTTGTGTCTTTTAAGGGATTTGTTCATTTCATCTATATTATTAAAATTATGGGCATAAAGTTGGTTGTTGTAGTCCCTTCTTATCCTTTTAAAGTCTATGCAATCAGTGGTAATGACCACTTTTTCATTGCTAATTTTGGTCATTTGTGTCTTTTCTCTTTTTTTCTTGTTTAGCCTGGCTAGCAGTTTATATTAATTTTATTGATCTATTGATTTTTTCAAAGAATGCGCTTCTCTGCCTCCCCCTTCTATCCTGCTGCCTTTCATACTTCTCATGGACAAAGATTTTAAAGTCTTAAATAAAAATCACACTTACTGAGATTCAATGCCATTTTATTTCAGTACATGTGACTTGTGTGTCAGTTGAGAAAATTGCATGGCTTTTTTTCCTTTGCTTATAAAATGTTACATCATGCAGTGATCTGAGAAATAAGCTATTGATCATAATGGATTATTATTTTCACATGTCATATTTTTTCATAAATCACCCTTTATATTTCATTTAATTTTGTTTAGGGCTTTCCTATATTTACCCATGAGAGATTATAGATATTTATTTTGTCTTTCTTGTAGTGTCTTTGTCAGATTTCTATTTGAAGGTTATGCTGGATTCATAAATAGTTTGGAAGTATCCCTTAATTTTTTTTTTAATCACTTGGAAGTTTTGAGATAAGATTGTGTTACTTATTCCTAAAATGGTTAAGATAATTCAATGGCAAATTCACCTTGTTGGAAATTTTGTTTAAGGATAAATTTTAAGAATGGATTCAGTCACCTAATAGTGCAATAAGCAGATTTTCAATTTTCTTTTCTGTAAGTTTTGCAACATTGTATTATCATGTAATTTTTCATTTTAACATTTTTGAGAAATTTATTATAAAAATAGGTTCATAAGATTATTTATGTAATTTTTACTATCTTCAGACTGTGTTATGGCTTTTTAGTATGTTCTTGATACTAAAATTATTTTTTTAAAGTCTTTTATTTTCTAGACTTACCTATGTAGGAATTTATCAATTTTATTAATATTTTCAAAACCCAGCTCATGGTTTTGTTGATAGTCTGTGTCTAAATATGTAATTTTGTTTCACTAATTTGTGCTTATATTTTCTTTTTTATTTTACTATTTCTATATTATTTCTTATTTTTCTGCTTTATCTAGTGTTTCACTAATCAATCAAGACTTATAAAAGATTTTTAGCTTTTCTTTTTTCTTGTATATATACTTAAACCTGCATTTTAATAAATAAATATATAATATAAAAACTCAGAAAAGTGGTACACTTGCTGAAAACAAACATATCTATCTATATATCTATCAATTTATCAATCTATCTGCTTAGGTACATAGTAATTATACTTAAATTATTTAACATTAAAATTAATTCAAGAATAGTCAATGTTATTTTTCAGAAAAAATGGATGAGTTGGCAAGTTTCCTGAAGAGAATTGTCTCTATTTTTTTATCTTTTATATTGTCATTATATTTCAAGGTTAATAATGCTTGACCTCCATATTATGTCTGGCCTCTGAGAACAAGTCCCAGGATTAAAGAGTAAATTTTATAGTTTAGAAGCTCATATGTCTAAACCATACTACTGTCATATGATATATTAGAGCTCTCTGGTGATAGATAAAAAGAATTATGCCATCTGTGACTTAATGTTTTTTCTATACTAATGCTAAAATCTTTATAAAAGTAGTAATATTTTGGACCACTTTTTTAAAGAAAACTCCAGATGTTGTAGCAGGTTATGACTATCAGCAGTTAGAGATTTTCCATTATAATTACACTGGTGATTCTGCCCTCTTGAAATATGTTGCTTCCACGGGAAGCATCCCTGATGGTTACTGGATTGGTTTACAGAGGACAAAAGTACGATGAGACTTAGGAGGAAGTAAGCATTATTAAAAGAAAATTGTGATTATAAAAGATACTATTGAAAAAATATTTCTGTGAACAAAATTTGTATATACAATTGTGCAGTATCTATCTTTACAATATCATTATTTTAGATTCTATATAGTATATGACACACACACACAATGTGTACATATATATAATATATATCTGTGTATATAGATTCTTCCAGTATTCTTTTACTTAAAATTAACATATGATAACTTTTCATGAGTTTTCAGATCCACTTGATTTATGCCTCCTTCTTATATGTATATATATATATATATTTTTATAATTGACAGGAAAGATAAAGGAATACAATATTTTACCAAGCAAAGTTTCATTCATATATAGCATCTTTACATAGACTTTATAAACCAGTGTTTTTATTATAGCTTTATAGTATTTTCAACATTTTATTATGATTTTTCACAGATGTATTCCATTAATAATGTATAAATATTACTTCTTATGAAGTACAATATGACATGACTGTACCCACCCATCCCAACATTTTACATTCTGTGGTAACTTAATTGTCAAACAGCAGCAAGGATATCTATATTTACATCTGAAAAGAAGGATGAGCATGTGCATGGCATGCATATATAACATGAACACAGGTTTATATATTCAATTCTCAGTTAGTGACTACTTCCTTAGGGGATATCCTCTCCAAGTTGTACTCTTGTTTTATTTTCAATACAAGTCCAAGTACACTTGAAAATATTCTTTGCAGACACAAGAAAATTTGTGTGATTCATTTTGATTTTGACCTGTTTATGATGTTATGCCAGCATTCAATCAGAAGCTCCAATTTCAGTCAGGATATAAAAGTAAGCTGATCAAAGTGTGGATGCTTACGGATACATTAAAATGATTGCATGCGTCCCCAGTAAATATTTTGTTATGTTACCAATGGAGCATTAGCAAGAACCTTAGAATCACCAGATCATTTTTATGCTTTCAGTTGACATGCAATATCATTACACACACATATGATATACTCCACAAAATTCTACATTTTGCAGTATACGATATGGTAAACAATGTAATTAAATTACAAAATAGATGCCTCAAGCTATTTGATGTCAAGAAATTATTATAAAGCTTTCCTAACCAAGATAGTGTGGTTTGGGCAACAGAATGGATATCAGTGGGTGAAAATACAGTCCAGAAGCAGAGCCCCACACAATTCATTTTATAAGGAGTGCCAAAGTAATTAAATAAAGAAAACATGGTCTCAGTAAAGGAAAATGGCACTGGAAAAATTTGGCATACATAGAAAAAATTTCACAGCATATAAAATTTAATTCAAATATGAACTATAAAACTGTAATATTACTAAAAGAAAACAAAGATTTCATAATAAAAAACAAAAATAGAAAATATAGTTATATTAATTTGGAAAAAGTCTTGAAGATAGGAACAATTTTTTTTTTTACCTTACTAAAAGATATCTACAAAACTTCTACAGCAAAAACTTGATAATGAAACAATGGAAGTATAACCTTTAAGATCAGAAATAAAACAAATGTGTCCACCATTATTTCTACTGAGCAATTTGATGGTTAGGAAACTACCAAATTCATATGAAAGATAAGGATTAGACATTTAAAAAATTGGTAATACAGAGGCTTTCTTTACTGAACCTAAACAATTTCATAGAACATCACACAGGGCCCCTGTCTGTTATGCACAGAAAAAATAAAAATACTATACAAAACACAAAAACAACCAATTCTTTCCCACTTCCAGAGAAGTGAGAACTGCTTTTATCTTTAAACCAATTTCAGCGTATCCACATTGCTTTCTTCCAGAAACCAAGATAAAAATTATATATTATAGGATACTTGATCCTAGAATTATACCCACGTACTGACACTTACTAATATAGATTAAAACTACACTCCCATAAAGCCTTCACAAAATCTTTTAACATAAGCTTAGATTCTATAACAATACCTTCCTAACATCCAAATGGTTCCCTATCGTGTGAAGTTTTCCTTGATGCAACATGCACCAATAAATAAAAACTTGTTCAAATACAACTGTGTTCTTGGTCATTATCTCTTGGATATTCATGAAAGAACGAAAACTGTCTTAATTACGTATGTGATAATTGTCAACATAGAGAACCCAAAATAATCTAACAAGTGGAATTAATGAAAGTTTCAAAACATACACTACTATAATCCAGTGATAAAAAGAGACAAAATATAAATCAAAAACAGTACCACTTCATCTCTGATCATTAGAGAAATGCAAATCAAAACCACAATGAGATACCACCTAACCCCAATGAGATTGGCCTATATCAAAAAATCCCAAAACGACAAATGCTGGGGAGGATGTGGAGAGACAGGAACACTCTTACACTGCTGGTGGGACTGCAAATTAGTGCAACTTCTGTGGAAAAGAATTTGGAGATTTCTCAAAGAGCTAAAAATAGAAATACCATTTGATCCA
>CAUYRT010009347.1:0-18472 GCA_963574885.1 Lepilemur ruficaudatus | reverse complement strand
CTGTCTCAGCTTCCCGAGTAGCTGGGACTACAGGCATGCGCCACCATGCCCGGCTAATTTTTTACATATATTTTTAGTTGGCCAATTAATTTCTTTCTATTTATAGTAGAAACGGGGTCTTGCTCTTGCTCAGGCTGGTCTCGAACTCCTGACCTTGAGCTATCCACCCGCCTCGGCCTCCCAGAGTGCTAGGATTACAGGCGTGAGCCACCGCGCCCGGCCGCAACTGTTTTTTTTAAGAACTCAGACTCTGCCTACCATCAACACATAGCTTCTAAGGCTGCTCTGCTCTGTGCCATCCCAGCTAGCAGGAAGGAAGGGAGGAAGAGCAAGTGGAGGAGATACACCCACTTCTCAAATGCCTCACCTTGTATTCTGTTGGTGAGAACTGAACACTGCCCCACCTACCTGCAGAGAAGGCTAAGGAGCACAGGCTATGCTGGGCCACTTCCCAGACACAATCTGTCATTATGCCTGTGTATGGACAGCAATATGTCACCACCATACCTCTCATTTGATTGTCCTAGACCTTCCACTGTAGCCCTTGCGCTGACACCCAGAGCAGGTGAGGGCATTATTGGTCACATCGTCTGTTCCAGCTCTTCCCTGGGCAGCTCCCTTTCCCATCCTTAAAAACAACTTTTCTAAACATTTATTGCCCTTCTCTAATGCACTCCTCTTCTTGCCCATGCCCCGCCTTAACAACTGACCTGCCCTCCTACTGCAGGGTGGAGGGAGAGAGCCTCACTTGTGAACCCTTCAACTCTCTTCCCAATGCGGCCACTCATTTCTTCCCTTCCTTCTGTCCCAGATGAAGAGGCATCCCTGCTTCTTTCGCCAGCCCACTCTTCCTTCCATCTATATTCTAATCTTATTCTCGTCTATCTCATCCTGGATCTTGTTCCGTTAAGTATTCCTGCTTTCTCATAATTTGGATCTCATTATCTCTCCAGTAAAATGTTAAATCCTTGAGAACATAAATATGCTTTCATTTTGCCTCATGCTATTTTTTATTCCTCTCTCCTTAAAAAAAAAAACTGGATCACTTAAAAGATTAGTTTATATTTATTCATCATGTTGTTACCTCCTATCTACTTTCTAGCCTTTTGCAGTCCTTACAAAAGCAGCACACTACGCCGTGTGCAGCCCCATATTCATTTCAACAATCCATCAACATACATCTATGGAGCACCTTTTGTGCCAGGCACAGGGGATTCAGCAGTGAGCAAAATAAACGTCTTTGCCCTCTTGAGGTTTACATTCTAGTAGGAAAAGGCGGAGGGAAAGGTAAATATTTGTTAGATGTGTCTATGATATGTGATGCCTGCTAAAGAGAAAAATTAAGCAGGATGAGAGAGTTAGGATGACATTGATATTCTAAACAGGTGGTCAGGAAAGCCTTCTCTGATGGGAAATATTGGAGCAGAAGTCTGAAGCAAGTGAGAAAGCTATTCATGTGGGTAATTGGGGAAAGAGCATTTCAGACAAGGAAACAGCCTGTAAAAAGCCCTGAGGCAGGAGCATATCAGCACATACAAAGGACAGGAAAAGGGCCGGGGTGGCTGGAGCAGAATGGGGAAGAAAGGTGCAGTAGCAGGTGAGGACAGAGAGGTCGCTGGGGCCAGAGGCATAGGGCCTTTTAGGCCACAGTAAGGATTTTGATGGGGAGCCATCAGAGCGGTCTGAGCAGAGGAATGACATGATTGGCTTCTGTTTTAAGGACATACTCTGTTATATGCAGAGTATGACTTCAATTCTGGGTGTGTTTTGTTAACTGAGGAAATAACGAGGTTCATAATTTGGAAAGGAAAATTTTATTTCTCACAAAGTGTTGCAACCGGTGGGTGGCCATTCTAGCAGGCTAGAAAGCCACTGCTAGAAAGCCAGGCTGCCTCAGCCTGACACCAGGAATAGGAGCTTCAAGGCAGGGACAACAGGAATTTATACTGAACAGGATGGCCACACACACACATTTAACAAACTATCGGAGGGTTCATGAATATTTATGAAAGGAGAAACCTGCACCTGCCCAATTGAGCTTTATGCCCTTTCATGGGGTCCATGTTCAGAAATGGCCACCCTCTTAGGTCAAAAAGGTGAAACAAGGACCTGAAGACCCTCTCTGCGCATGCTCCACAGACTGGTTAAAGCCACTTCCGGGTTAGTGTCTCTCATCAGGAAAGAATGCTGGTCAGGATCACTGAGATTGGTTTCTGGTCAGCCCTTAGGAAAAAAGCCTGATGGCTGTCAGCAAGGGAGGGGACATCATGAGGCACGGCTGTCTTCCCCTTTAGGTTTGGCCCATGAAAGGCCCTGCAGAAGATGAGAAGACAGGAGGAGCATGAGGTGAGAGTATTCCCTCTCCAGCTCCCTCCCTGCCACCACAGGTAGACTGTGACTATCTACCTGAGGCTATAGCTCTCACCCACAGTTACCCAGTCTGGACTCCAGGAAACCTTTTCCTCCCCTCCCCTCTCACCTGGGCATAACACCAGTTCCTGCTGTTGCTAGCTCGGGGGTGCACCACTATCCTTAATTGGTTTTCCTGAATGTTGCTCACAAGTTTATAACTAATCCCTTTATTTAAGCTTTCTTCGAAATATTAGGGTCTTGACTCATACTAGGAACTAGGGTAACTAATGTAGAAAGAACAGCAGAACTTTTGTTTGTTTGTTTTTAAGAGATGAGTCTAGCTATATTGCTTAGGCTGGCCTTGAATCCCTAGGCTGAAGCAATCCTCCCACCTCTACCTCCTGAGTAGCTGGAATTACAGGTGCAGCCAGCAGAACATTTTTTAAATTACAGTTATTTATTTGTTTTTCTCCCTGGTAAAATGTTAAATCCTTGAGGACAGAGCTGTCATATTAATGTCATGTTTGTATTCCCATGACATAAAGTAGGTAGGGTTTACTTACAGTTGTATCAATGAATGTTATTTTTAATGATGCCACCTGAGTCCTCAAGAGTTGACTAAATTAGGCTGGGTGTGGAGCTCATGCAATCCTAGAACTCTGGGAGGAGAGGCAGGAGGATCACTTGAGGTCACGAGTTCCAAGACCAACCTGAGCAAGAGCAAGACCCCATCTCTACTAAAAATAGAAAAAATTAGCCAGGCATGGTGGTGCACAACTATAGTCCAGGCTACTCGGGAGGCTGAGGCAGGAGGATTGCTTGAGCCCAGGAGTTTGAGGTTACTGTGCACTAGGCTGACGCCACAGCACTGTAGCCTGGGCAACAGAGTGAGCCTTTTTGTCTCCAAAAAAAAAAAGAACAAAGATTAATCAAAAGGAGGGTGTATGTGTGTGTGTCTCCTCATCTTAGTGCTTATAGCTGTAATCTTCCCCTTGTTGGCGAATTCAGTTCTCTAGGATCAAAGAGACATCTTTCTTTCACAGCTTTTTATGATCATCAACTAGGGTACATAGAAGGGAGTTCCAGAGTATTCAGGCAATTCCTATCTGCTCTGTGAGCCCCCAGTAGTACTGTAAGGGAAATCCATTTGTATAGGCAATAGGTTTTTTTAGGCCAAACTAAAATGATTGGCCTTCCGCCGGCCTTCCGGTAAGGCATGAGTCAACACACTTATGTAACCCAGGTGTTATGTCCTATGCGAACCCATGTGGTCACGCTTTCGCTTGGCATGTTGCCACTATTGTTCTGAGCCATCTATAAGTGCTCGCCATGTTCTTGCTGTGCGCAGAATACTCCCCCACCAATAAAGAGTATGTCTCATCTGCCCGCTGCTGCTCACCTCTTCTTTCAATTCCTGAACCCTGCTCTGCTTCACTCGCTAACCGCAGGGTCCCCATCCCCACAAGTACAAGCCCCTTTTCTGAAAATGAACTGTCATCTGGGTTGAAAATGTTTACCGCTGGGATTGGGGTTTATAGACTGCAGAAGGTCAAAGAGACTTTGAAGGAAAAATTGGGTACAGCTTTCTCAGTACTCATTGTTCTTGTGCAGATATCTAAACAATAGTTTGTTGATTATACCAGTCATTTCTGAACTGGAAAGAAACATTATTTGTTCCCACTTTGCCAAGAACATAAATTGTATCAATAAACATCATGTTAGTGTGAACTTTTTTTCCTTTAACTTAAAAGGTGGATTGTGGTTTATTAAAGTCACCTGTTAACATTACTGACTTGTATTTGCATAATGTTTTAAAATCAATTATTTCTATTATATTTGGTTAGATATGTTCATAAGATAAGCAATGTGATTGTTTTTCTACCAGTTTTTTTGTATTAATATTGCATTTTGTTATCAATGTTTTGAAGTGATCCAAAGAATATTTTATTTTCACATGTGTTTAATTTTTGACCTTGACTTCTTTGTGTTATTTCCTTTGGGCAAAACCTTAAACAGTAGACTGAGTGGCCTTGAGGTATAGTTTTAATAAAAGCTTCACTGAGTAATCATTTGGTATAAAATACCAAACAAGTCCATTAATGGAAAAAATAAGCAATATATTTTCAAAGTTAACTTTCTTTGTGGTTGCTCTCGTGCATAACACATGCTCATTGAATTCTTTTAATTATGGCCTGAATTCAACTATATTTAAGGTCCATGTTTCTGAGGAGAATGAGAAATCCATAGGTTCAAGAGAGCAAATTGTCAAAGAATTTCTTCATTAAAGACAAATTAAAACCATGGGGTTTTACTTATATAAAATTGTTGTCAGTATCCCAGGAAATGCCCAGAAATACCGTGTTGATTACATAATTTGTTGTTTGTTCAATTGTTTTTTAACTAAAAATCAAAGCCTTCTTTATTTGTGGAGTATTACTTATAGTTGTTATCCATTTGGAAGATCACAGTTGTAAAATAATGAAAAATAATAAGCATTGACTTAAAAACTTTAGTTTTTCTGAGAGTTTCCTAAATTTTCTGTGAGGAGGATCAAATCTAATTTAAACCTTTGCTTTTCTGGGAAAGAAGATGATAATGTTGATATTGAAATCCCTGTGCTGAGCACTGGAGAGGGAGAGAATGAGGAAATCCTAGAGAACTGGAGAGACTGGTCTGGTGGCAGCCACTTGTTTAAAAAGCTGCATAGTTCAGGCTTCAAGGTGAACTGTGCCTCCTTCAACCATCTGCTAGCTCAGTGAGCTTGAATATCGTATTGATTTTGGCCCTTCATTAAGTGCGAGGAGTTTGCCATATTATGTTTTCAAACTCTACCACACGGAGCACTAGGATTTCTTGGAATCTCCCCAAGAGTCCTGGGGTGAGTTGAATAGGAGACCAAACCAGAACAATTTCTCTTGTAGTGTTTTTACAGTTTTTTTCAGTAAACGATTGTTTAGTTTAAAAAGGCTTAATCTCTTCCAAGGTCCCCTCTAGCTCAGTAAAGCCACGTTGTTCAGTTTGCAGTCACATTTTTCTTCATTTCTCTTGTTGGAGAAGGCCTGTAGTCAGTCGGGGTAAAAGATATCCTTATGAATACAGTGGAAAGGTAGAAGTACCAAATTAGTGTTTGGATTTGGAAAGGCTGAGTGAATTAACTCATACAAGAGCATCACTTCTGTTGGAAAGGAGAAGGGAGGAAAGAAAAGACAACACACACAGAGACACAAATAGGATTTTAGCCCTGGAAGAAAATCCCCATACTTGGACAAACCTTGGAATTGGGAGCAGTGAGAGATTTAAAAGACACCTTGAAAAGTGGAAAAGTAAAGACAATGTTTGGTCTTTTTTTTTTCAGTTTTAAGATAACCTTATAAGTCAGTTTCCTCGTATTTCAAATGTAGATAATGTACTTTATTGTTTGCTTTGGGCATTTTTTTTAAGCCTTTAGGATTCTTCATAAATTAGAGCAAATTGGTGTTAATATTTCACAATACAATTGCCTCCACAGTTATTCATGGCTATTTTTAATTGATTTGTCCATATAAATAGAAAACAGTAAAAGCTACTTGAGTTATAGTTTTATATTGTCTATGAAATACCCAAACAAGCATCTGTATTAAAACTATTTAAATAGGTAAATTTTCTAGCTATTTATAAGAACCTAAATTTTTTTGTCACAGATTGATACGAGAACAAGGAAAGTGGTTATTCTTGGACCCCACATTCAGCAATTCCTCACGTTTTCTCTCTCTAGATGGTATAATTGGTTAACCAGTTCCAGAGGCAGGCAGCCTGGATCTATTCCCAGGCAGCCATTCCCAGCAAAATAACCTTTCACAAGTCATTTTACCTCTCTGTGGCATCATTTTCTTATCTATGATGGAAACAATTATATTTCCTACTTTGTAATGTTGTGGTAAAGATTAAATGAATTAATATATGTGTTGTTAACCATGAGTCACTCTTATCTTTAAGCCCTAGACAGCTCTGTTCCAGAATGGCATCACCATGGAGTTTGTTCTTTGGGCTTGCAGACATCTGAAGTCATATCATTTTTCAGAGTCACTCCTCCAACAGATATTTAATATTTAGTGCAGTTGCTAGCCCATGGTTGGCATGGCGTTGTGTATTTGTTATTATCGAGCAGAAGAACAGAGATTTTAATCCTTAATGAAACTCCAGCTCACTTGAGAGAGAAATGTCTATATACTGAGGCAGACAAAAAGGTGTAAACTTGGGGGAATGTGTTCAGGAAAAATTAATCCTAAAGAGCTTTCCTCCAGTTAAGGAAAATATTTCCTGTTTTTTCAATTCTTTGTTTTAGATTCCTAAATTATATTGTATCAGGCCCCAGAGATTTGTTATTCTTTGATTCTTTGTATCACAAGGCTGTTGATAAAGTGATATAAGAAACTCAAAACCTATTGCAAACTAAACCATCACCTTCTGCATTTGACCCAACATACTATACATCTAAAAATACATATGTATAATTATTCAGTTGCAGATTTAGTCTGCTGTTCATTAGTATTTTTATTAATAATAATTAATTATTTCCAGGTTCGATGGATGATGTACTGGATTGTTTTTGCTCTCTATACTGTCATTGAAACAGTAGCAGATCAAACAGTTGCTTGGTAAGTTCTACCATTGAGAAGGGGCCCCACTACAGACTCATTATCAGTGTCCTGATTTCTTTTTCTGGTCTTGCTATTAACGAAGTGAATTTGATCAAGTTACCTAATTATCCTACATCTTGTCTTCTTCATCTGCTTTCCCATAAGAACATTACTTTCCTTGTAGCCCCCTCAAATAAGTGCAGCTAATTTTTCTCCCCATGTATCACTCCCTGCCCACTTCCACACACCTTTCCCCAATATCTTGGAATAAGGAAAATTGGTTGTCATAATCCTTTTCTACACTGATAACTTCAGACTATTTTCCTTTATCACTTTCCTAAACGACTCCTCTTTTGAAGCCCACATCATCTGGTTTTATCACCTCCCCCGTCCTTAAAATTCTCATCAACAAACATACAAACCGGACAACGTCAACACCTGCGTGGCCGCCCATTCAACACCAGCTCCTTGGCTGCTCTATTCCAAATAGACAAGGCAAAATTAAAGCATGTTTATATCTTTAAGGATTTAACATTTTACCAAGAAGCAAGCAGTACTTAATGGATAACTTGAATTTCCTTGTGCTATATTTCAATAGTGCATTTCCATCTAAAACCCTGCCATCACTTGGAGAACTTCTCCTTTCAAAATATTTAGGTTTCCAACCTTGCCAGTATCTTCCTCTGCCCTTACTGCACAAAGCTTCAGCCTAGCAAGTGATTAGCCCAGCAATCACTCTTCTTTACTTCTTTACCTGGGCTACTAAATGCAGCTGGAAAAAAATCAGCTACTAATGTAGCTATCAATTGAACCTCATTCCTTTAACTTGCTTCTGGTCAGTATCTACTTCCTTTTCTGCCTGTGTCTGTTTCAAACCTTTACTGTTCTCTCCTTAAACTGTCTTTCCCATTTCTCTATTCTATTACCACATCAGGTCACATTGGATTTGCTAGAAAAAAGTAGAAGTCATCAGACTAAAATATTCATTCTTAACAACGTGCCTTTATTTATGAACTTCTCTGTGTCTGCACCCCTCTTTCTATTCCAATTTGAAATACTTGTAAGTTTTCCTTTCTCTGCCCCAAAGTTCATTCATTTACCTGATATGCTTTTGATATAGGGATTTGGGGAAGAGTTTTCTGATTGTTTATTGTCTGTTTGTTTTTATGTGGCAGAACACAGATTCCAAACCATGGTAGCTCTAAGTTTCAAAGATGTTTTTTAAAGACCTCATATTTTCTGATTGCAAATGTAGCCTATATACATTATTAAAAAGTGAACAATATAGGAAAAATTTAACATAAACAATTGAAGTCCAGAAATTTTCTGTAATTGCACTGTGGCAGACACCTTTTGTTGACTACACAATAGTCATTCCTCACTGCCCCCTACCTGTCTGCCTTGATAAAAAAAAAAAAAAAAAAACCAAATCTGGCGGGGCGTGGTGGCTCACGCCTGTAATCCTAGCACTCTGGGAGGCTAAAGTGGGCAAATCCTTTGAGCTCTGGAGTTCCAGATCAGCCTGAGCAAGAGCGGGACCCCATCTCTACTAAAAAAAATAGAAATTAGCTGACAACTAAAAATATATTTAAAAAAATTAGCCGGGCCTGTTGGCGCATGCCTGTAGTCCCAGCTACTCGGGAGGCTGAGGCAGGATTGCTTAAGCCCAGAAGTTTGAGGTTGCTGTGAGCTAGGCTGACACCAGGGCACTCTAGTCCAGGCAACAGAGTGAGACTGTGTCTCAAAAAAAAAGAAAAAAAGAAACAAACTCCAAATTTGCTCAGTTATTTATCTTAGTGCCTCATGGACCACAAGATACTGGGCCCCCCATTATAATTTAGTTAACTTTTGCTGTGGCAACAACCAACCATAAAAGCACAGCAGGTTAGAAAAACAAATTTGTATTTCTTGCTCAAACTGCATGAGGGCAAATGGTCAGCTGTAGCTTTGCTGGACTCAGCTTAGTTTTAAGTGTCTTCTCACTCCGGGACCAAAGCCAAAGAAGCAGCTATTCTTACTGCAGAAGGCAAAAGCTTAAACCGAGAAGTTGAGGGTGCTGGAGTGGGGGCATCAAAGGGCATTTAAGACTCCTGCTTTATGTGACATATGTCACACTCACATTTGTTGGCCAAAGCAAGAAACATGTTAAAGACACAGTCATTGATTGGGAAAATGTGCTCACGGGGAAGGTGTTACCAAGTGACATGGAATAGGGCATGGTTGTATAACCCTAATTCCCAGTCTACCACAATGCTAATTGTGTTCCCCCCTTGCAAGTAAACAATTTAGGTCTGCAAAGTGCTGCAATTCTGGCCAAATGAGATTGGAGGGGAAGTTTTCTGAGAGTCCTGAGAAAGATAAGGATATGTGTGCATGGGGTAAGCATTGTGCACCTGGAGCATATGAAGTGCCCTGATGATTTGAGGTATATAGCATGTACTTCCATGGTAGTTTGGCTCTGCAGACAGGGTGTGTGTACCTTGCTTCCCTGGCTAAATACTGTCAGTGTCTTCTCTTGACTGCTACAGTCAGTTGGGCAATTTTCCTGTGCTTGCTTCAGAGGAGGAATCTTGGATTAGAAGGTGTGAATCCCTGGGGTCATTCTTTTTGTTAACTGATCTATAGTTAAACAAGATGATTTCATCAATTCAAACCTGGTTGTTTCCCTGATCACTAACTTTTACATGTGAAAACCTAACACAGTGACTGAACTTTTTAAAAACTGTTTTTGTGATTTCCATATTGATTATAGTTTATTTTTCACCAGCAGCTTTTTTTTTTTCAATTTTTTTCTTGTTAGGTTTCCCCTGTACTATGAGCTGAAGATTGCTTTTGTCATATGGCTGCTCTGTCCCTATACCAAAGGAGCCAGTTTAATTTACAGAAAATTCCTTCATCCACTTCTTTCTTCAAAGGAAAGGGTAAGATACATAAATTATTTCCACAAATCATTTTTTAAGAAATGCCTATTGACACATACTTAATACTGTAAAATTAGTGGAACTATTAAATTATGGGGAGAAAGTCCTAGTTTGGGGCTTCTTAACACTATTATTACATAATATTAACATCTATGTGGGTTTTCCCCCCCAGGAGATTGATGAATATATTGTACAAGCAAAGGAACGAGGCTATGAGACCGTGGTAAACTTTGGCCGGCAAGGTTTAAACTTAGCAGCTACTGCTGCTGTTACTGCAGCAGTGAAGGTAATTTTTCATTTACCTTTTTTATCCAATGTCACATTAAGTCAACAAATAAAGTAAGGTGGCTTTTTATTTCAAATCATTATAAACTTGTGGCAGAATTTTGCTTTATGTTCATTTTTCTAGTACTAGAAAGAACAATTAGATAATTTAAAAGGTACCTTCACATTACGTATTCTGTAACTACTCAATGAATTTTGAATCTCTTAATTGATCACAAAATGAGAGTTAGTTAATAATTAAAACATACCTGAAAATGTTATTTTGTCATAATTTTTCCACTTTATTACCTTAAAATAGTTTGAATAAATCACCTTAAGTAAAGATGACCATTCTTTCTTTCTCTGTCTTTGGTGTTCTCTCTCTCGATGGCAATATCTTGGTAGGATTTCTGGCTTACTTCTGCACCTCTACTTCAATCAATTTGAGGTAACTGATTATTCAAAATAAGGCATGAAAAAATTCTGTTCTTAAAACTTGAGATTTTACTTAGCCAGTTACTAATGTCATTTGTTGTGTTTGCAAGCCAAGTTATCAAAAGAATGTGTGTTCTGTGCAAATTTGCATTATGGCTTTTGGATTTCCTTGCATGTCGTAATTGGTGTGGTTTATTTTAAAGGCCATAGTAGAATTGATTTTGGTGTGTAGTATGTGAAAAGAAAACAGGTCCAGGAAGTGCGGAGTGTAACTTTCTAAGAAACGATAGGCAATTTACTTAATTTCAATGTTCATTAGTTGCTTCACGTATAAAAGAGGGGTACTATACCTACCTATGAGAGAATATATAAAAGCACAGTGCTTGCTTGCATATAGTGGGAGCCGAATAAACATTAATATCATGTGTCTATCTCAATTCAAGTGAAAGCTTGAGTTTTTTGCTATTAAGTTCAGAGTAAATAGTATTCCACTCTTTTAGTTATCTTGAACTAAAACAATACTATGGAAATTAATTTTCTAGTTCAGTAGTGATTTTATATAATTGTAATGGTAAATGGTTATAAAATGAGGGCTCAAGTATCAAAATTAATATAATAAGCAAGAAGAAAAATTCAAATTATATACCAAGCAGTGTTGTGTTGAGAATAAAATGGAAATGTATTAACTATGCAGCACTATACAGGTAAGACAACTATATTATTAATGGTTATTAATTACCAGCACTTTCATGTAGTATGGTTTTCCTGTAATTTGGCTTTTAAAGGCTTTTTCTGTTATTAGGATAGGTTTGTAAATGAATATTTAATTGGCGAAATTTTCAGTTTAAAGGACTGTTTTCCATTTTGGAAATTCGTTTGCTTTGCTTTGTATTTCTTGCTCAATGAAAACACATTCCTGATTTCCATGTCCGCTAAAAAAGATTATCCAGGAGATCCAAAACTCAGCAGCAACTAGGAATTCTAAAAAGAGAGAACAGATATAGTTATCAAAGAAATAACGACATTTCCCAGAACTGAAGGCCATGCATCTCCAGACTGAAAGGGCCCACCAAGTACCCAGCACAATGAATGAAAAGAATGACCAAGTCTCAGCAAAATCACTGGATATCCCAAAACACCAGAGATAAGGAGAGAATTCTTAAAGATTCCAAAGATAAAAAGCATGCCACATTCAAATGATCTAGAAGTAGAATGGCGTTAAATTTCTAAATAGTGACAATGGAAGCTTGAAGACAGAGTAATCCCACCCCTGATGCCATCATGATTTTTACCCTCAAGTTCTATAATAGTCAAGCTATCAGTCATGTATGCCCTTAGAATAAAAATTTGTTTTTACACCCAGGAGAATGCTTGTGACACAGTAGGTACCCAACAAATGCTAACTGTTAATATCATTATTCTTTGTTCTAAGCAGTTCTGTACCTTGGTGGTGTGGTGGTTACACAAATAAAAAAAAAAATTGTTTTTAAATTCTAGGCATGCAGAGTCACAAAATTTACCTACCTTTGTTGCGGCAGATATGCTCTGCTAAAGGTAGGGAATAGTCCACAAAAAAGGAAACCTATGGGATCTGGGAAAGAGGTTATCCTACATGGAAGGGAGATGATGTGACAGGAATTCCCGCAATGCGGCAAGTCCAAAATGCAACCAGCCGAAATTGGATGTGATGGATGAAAGGTGCCAGGAGGGATGTCTCTGGGAAACACACAGAGCCCAGAGGATCTAATAGGTTTAATGCTGCACAGGGATGATACTTAAACCAGTCAGAGCCCGTGCTGTGACCAATCAGAGGACACGCTGGCTGTCAACAGCTGGTACTGATGCAGCTGAACACCTGAGCGCCATGAAAAATGTATTGGAGACAATGTAAAGAGGGAGAGGGTATAACAACTAAGCAAATGAAAAAGAAGAAAAGGTGTAATCCTTACCCCTGGGGAAAAAACAAAAGTCACATAAGAAAGGAAATATAACAATGGAGCATGGCTTGGCTCAGCAGGGAACATTATTTACATCATAATAATGAGAACACAGACTGAGGATTTAACAACTGTGATTTTGCCTTATCGGGAGGACAGGGGAAGAAAGAAAGGAGATGGAAGAGAACTGAAATCCTCATCTGCTGTAACAGGAAAGTAGAGGGTTCATCTGCAAGGGGACAAAGAGGAAAAGGGGACTAAGGCCTCGTTGCTTTTTATTTGTTATAAAATTTAGCATTATTTGACTTTACAAACCAAGTACATGTATTTACTGATGCTCCAATGGAAATGCTTTCTGAATCTTTCATGTTTGGAAGCATCACTCAACATGCTTCTATGGAGAAAAACCGACAATTAAATTTCAACTTGAAAGGTAGTTTAGAAAACAGACATTTTAAAACATTGTTTTAGAAAACAGAAGCATACAAATCCCATTTTTCCTCTTCCCTTATAACATTTAAATATGGTCTGTAATCCAACTATTCTGTGAGATACCTTTCTACATATTGTGACTGTTTTATTTTATTCTGACTCGTGCTTACTACTTCCAAATCCTCTCTATGGGGAATCAGCAGTTGCTACTATATTATCTTATCCTCATTCCCTCCTCATTTATTTTACACTTTGCCTCCATCAGTTTTTCTTTCCTACATATCACTTATTCAATGTCTGTTTATTGAATGCCTACTATATGGGAGGTGCTGAGGAATACAGCAGTGAGCAAGATAAATACAGTCCCCACCCTCCCAGGCTGTTGTCTGGCTATAGCTAATGTCTATGTTCAATACTTGAAATTTTTATTTCTTCTTTGGTGTTAAGAGCCCATTCATTACCTTCCATTACTAAAAAAAAAAAAAAAAAAAAAAAAAAACCATTATCTCACAGAAATACTTTTCTATAAAAACACTATGAAAACAATCCAATATCTAGTTCTCTGGCTTTCTTCTTTGTGATTCATTGTTTTTATTTATGTATTTAACACCTTAAAATCACCTCTCCATCCCAAAGGCAGGAAGTAGGAAATATAAAAATCATCTAAGTTACTACTGCAAAACAAATAGAAACACATATCCCCTAATTGAATTTCAGTTTGAAACTGTCCCCACTTGTTTGGGATGTCATGATTATTTTATCAAAAAGATCACCATGTAGGAGGTAACCTTCGCCATCCTCATCGTGAATACAGGAACAATGGGGCCTCCATCCTGGAGTCTATATTATTCATTAGAAATGGTCATTAAATATGCAGAACATGGCATGTTAACACTATTTGCCTCAAGTTATACTGTGCTTATTTTAGAGTACACGAAATTAGTTTCATCTCAGGAGATGTCAAACAACGGTATCATCACAGAAGAATCACTGAACCAGGCACTTCATACCAAAGAGTAAATTGAAACTGAAATAGGAAATAGGTCAAGTTTAAGGAGAAACTGCAAGGAAGCCAATAGTAAGACTGGGGAATTATTTAAAATTTTTACAAAATATACTTTGTTTAAAATACCTCTCAGGCTGCAAGTTATTGGACCCTTGGTGTGACCTTTAAAGAACAGGTAATACCCCTGACTAGGTTTCCCAGGTTGAACCTCCTGAGCATGTTAGAGGTGAAAAATAGGAATCTAATCTGAACATTTATTACACTGTAAAGCAATTTTCTGAAAATGTCACTCAGTTGTATGACCTCATTACCAAGCATCTGTTCGCAAGGTCAGTGTACAAGTTTATTTTGGCTGAACAAAGCATAAACATAGGAAGGACCTTCAAGGATTTTTCTGAGGATGTTCAACATTCCATAGCTTTTCACATTAGAAATGCAGGTGGCTTTTGTGCAGATGAGCAACACTACTGGCAGAGGAAGGACAGACTGCAGCGGGAACCTGTGGCCTTGGGGCCGCGTGTGGCCTTATGGATTGTCTAGTGCGGCCTTTTGACTGAATCCAAATTTTACAGAATAAATCCTTTTATTAAAAAGCAGTTGAATTAATCTGGATTTTTTTTTTTTAAGTCCTGATTCTGCCACTAATTAGCTATGAGGTTTTGGGCAGAACATCTGTATTGATCTAAGTATTAATTTTCTCGCCTGTAAAACAAAGAGGTGAAACCTGACTTCTAAAACCCCTTATAACTCTAAAACAGTGGTTCTTAACTGGAGGCAGTTTTGTGCCCCCACCCCCACCAAGTGACATTTTAGGTTGTCACAAATGAGAGTGGGCTGCTACTGGTATCTAGCGGGTAGAAGCTGGAGATGCTGTTTAATATCCTACAAAGCACAGGACAGCTTCCCACAACAAAAAAATTATCCAGCCCAAAACAGCAATAGTGTTAAGGTTGAGAAACCCTGCTGTAAAAGTATGAGTCAGAAAAAACTAAAAGGGCATATACATGTAGGTAGTTTTAGTGGTAGATTACAAATATTTTTTAAAAATTTTTCTGTTATAAATATCCTTCAATAAATATATATTGCTTTAATCTTAAAAACACTAAAATATATTATTCACCTAATGCAAATGCAGTCAGTTCCATTCTGGGCTTGATCAGATTAATTGTTGAATGTCTGTGGGGAAAAGAGATTTTCTTTAAAACTGGGAACTAACCTTATCTGCAATTATAATGTAACATGTCAAGGATCAAAAAGAAATAGAGCTTAATGGCTATTCATTATTGAATAGTATAAGAATTTTTGTCTAAAAGAATGTTTTATGCTTATAAGATTGTAAAGCATTACTGATATGTTTTTAAATTCTTGATAAAAAATGTGAAGAGAATAGACCGAAGGCGTTATACAAAGATGCTGATAAGCAAAATAAATTCCCCTTATTTGACACAAAATATAGTAATTTTAATGTAATGTTTAACCAAGAAATTTAGTATTTAAACAATGGCAGAATTATTTGAAAGTAGTTAGAATTAGTCATATATGCAGGGTCCCTTTTTATAGATGCCAACCGTGTGCTTAGATACTTGAGCAGACATTCAGATGTCCTAGTGCCCTTGGATGAACGTGAGCTCTGTGTGGGGCCGGTTTAGGGAGCTGCTTCTCAGCTAAGAATGCTTCCCAGAGGTTTTGTATATTATAATAGCTCTGGACATGCCCTCCTGCCCAATCAGGCCCTACAGTGTTCTCAGTTTCTCAAATGAACGTTGGACCCATCCAAATCTAAACCCTGAGAATTCTGTCACTTGAAGTTCAGAAGATTCAGGAACACTTCTGCTACTGATAATTGATGTCAATGTCAATTATTCTACAGAATACTTAATTACTTTGACTTTTGCATTCTCATCATAATCTTTCTGTTTCTTTTCTCTTGATTTTCAGGATCAGTTTTAACATACACAGTGTACATACAGTTCTGCAGAGAATAGGATCTAAAGTGCTGGGATACAGAAGTATCTTGAGGGTGGTAACAACGAACCCTTCCTCACTAAGAGTGCTGTTTCTATACAGCAGACTAGACTGGAACCTTTCCTCATTTTTCTTATACTTTTGGCTTAATATGGTATAAATCAAATAGAAGAAAATAAAGCCTATTAATTTAAACAAATCTTCAATACCTTTTAGCATTGTTATTGACAAGTGGCTATCATGCCTTATTTGTGCCCTTAAAATAGAAAAACCATTTTTCTCTTACCAGTGGGAGTAAAGGATTAGATACAGGAAACATGAGTGAGAAATGGATCAGAAATTCTTATAGTGTATTAAAGCTTCATTAAACCATTCACGACTAATTTCATAATATTAAAAACATTGTTGAAAAAAAGAAAAATATCATCCATCCCTTCTGCCTAAATATTATACTGTTTTTATTTTTGCGTATTTTTCTCTGTCTACTTATAACCATATAGCATACTTGTAACCATATTATGCATATGATTTTAAATTCTAGGTAGAGGGAAGGCATTGCCACTTAACATTATATAATAAAGATAATTCTTTTCTTTGATTTATTTTATTTGAGATAGTGTCTCGCTGTGTCACCCAGGCTAGAGTACAGTGGCACAATCAGAGCTCACTGCAGCCTTCAACTCCTGGCCTCGAGGGATCCTCTTGGCTCAGCCTCATAAGTAGCTGGGACTATAGGTGCATGCCACCATACCTGGCTGATTTTTTAATTTTTTGTAGAGATAGAGGTCTCACTGTGTTGTCCAGACTGGTCTTGAACTCCTGGCCTTAAGTGATGCTCCTGCCTCAGCCTTCCAAAGTGCTAGGATTATAGGCATGAGCCACTGCATGACATAATTCCTTTATTAATGAACTTTTTGTGCTGAAGATATAAAAACTTATAGGGAATAGGTTGGCCCTTAGAAGTGAGTATTTTATAATTACACTTTTTAAAGTGGTTACATTGTATACTTATAGTTTATGTAATGTTTTTGAAGTTCGTAATACTGTTTTAATTTCTCTTTTCTCATACTAGTTTTATTTGAGGCCCATAAAAAATATATAGTGGAAAATCTAATTTTCCAAGGTGATAATGGCTATTAAAGTGTTGGGGGTTCTCAAAGAGGGCTCATGTTCCCTTTTTGTTTTTCCCTACAGTCCCTGGCCTTCTTGGAAGCCTTGAAGGTATTAATAATATTTGGATATTGATAATAATAGTTGATTACTGAAGAGTTCAATTAAAATCCATACTGTAAATAGATCACCCAGATATGTCAGGGTTGGGCCTAGCCGACATTTAACAAATTAACTGCCATGTGAGTTGTATTTAACTCATGCTAGTTTTGAGCCTGGGGCCTCGTGGATTATATGAAGACTCAATTCTCCAACACAAATTCAATAAGTTATGTCGTGAGTCACATACAACTCAAGTGGTGTGCAGGGTAAAAATTGATTCTAGCACCACGTGAGTTGCTTATAACTCATGCACATAAAACAATAAAAAATAACAAATTTTTTCATTAAATTAGGAAGGATCATTTTGTCTTGAAAGTTTTTATTCTGTTTTCATAATAAAACAGCATGGCTCCAGGGAAAAAAATTTTTTCCTAATGTGGCAGTCAATGTGTTCCTAATGTGGCAATCAATAATCTAAACCTGAAGCAAACGACTGGTGGATGGTGTAGTGATACCATAATTATACCTGTAGTTTGCTGCTGTACCTCTGCATATAAACTACAATGTTTGCAATAACACGCTGCTATCTATGGAGAACTCTTTAGCAGTCAATAGTAAGAGGGGGGCCAGGTGCAGTGGCTCATGCCTGTAATCCTAGCACTTTAGGAGGCTGAGGAGGAAGGATTGCTTGAGCTCAGGATTTTGAGACCAGCCTGAACAAGAGTGAGACTTTCTCTAGAAAAAGTAGAAAAATTAGCTGGGCTTGGTGGCGCACGCCTGTAGTCCCTGCTCCTCAGGAAGCTGAGGCAGAAGGATCGCTTGAGCTCGGGAGTTTGAAATTGCAGTAAGGTATGATGATGCCACTGCACTTTAGCCGAGGTAATAGAGCAAGACTCTGTCAGGAAGGAAGGAAGCAAGGAAAAAGGAAGGGAAAAGAAAAGAAAGGAGAAAGAAAGAATAAGAAGGAGCATAAAAAGAGCATTTACTTCAGTCCCATGCCAGGTGTACTAGGAAAATAGAAGCCTAAGATGTGTCCCTCTCTTCTAGCACCTTAAAATCTTGCTCTGGAGGCAAAATACACATAGCACTACCATAGAGGATGTGTGAGTTCATTTGTGTGGTATGGCCTAAGAAATTTTTTTTTGTTTTTTTTTTTGAGAAAGAGTCTAAATCTCTTGCCCATGCTGTAGAGTGCCGTGGCATCAGCCTATCTCACAGCAACCTCAAACTCCTGGGCTCAAGTGATCCTTCTGCCTCAGCCTCCCGAGTAGCTGGGACTACAGGCATGTGCCACCATGCCCGGCTAATTTTTTACATGTATTTTTAGTT
>CAUYRT010009345.1:0-11029 GCA_963574885.1 Lepilemur ruficaudatus | reverse complement strand
TGAGGGTTAATGAGTGAGGATGTATATGTTTGTATACACGTGACAATAAAAAGAAACCCCTGGTCTAGTATGCTTTGGCTAGTTGGTCATATATGCCAACAACAGTCAAGACGAGAATCAAATCAAAGACTCAGTACCTTTTGCAATAGCTACAGTGAAAATTAAATACCCAGGAATATATTTAACCAAAGACTAACAGATCTCTACAAAGATATTTTACTTTGAAATAAAATGTTTTCTTTATTTAAGACATTGGAAAATTAATGTTATAATTGATGTTTAAATTTCCAGCTTAAGCACATTTTTGCTTGTTGTACTAGAAATGAAGTACTGTACCTGTGCAATGAAAATAATAGAAAATGTGCTATAAGAGTAATTGAAACCTGAACAGAATTGCTGAGTGGGATTTTTGTTTTATGTCTTGTACATGTTGCTTAAAGAAAGCAGACCTAATTAGGGAAAGGCAGGAGACAGATGAAGACTTTGGTGGGAATTGTGAACAGAGAATTAGGGCCTTTTCAAAGGCTATGAGCTTGAGAGAGTTATTATATCCTATTTCACTTTCCATTTCCTAGTTGTTACTTTCATTACTTCTACACTTATTAATCATCATGGGGATTGTTTGGGAGTTTACAAGTGAGTTAAAGAGGAGAGAGAGAAATCGCTAGTGATTAAATAAGCAAAGAAGGAAAGGAAGAAGGGGATGGGAGAATGGCATGCTTTTGTGTGCTGATGTGTCTAGGGTGGAAATAGTTACCCTGTGAGAAGCAAAGGGGAAAACATATCATATGCCATTGCTCATCCGTTTGTGGAAGAAACTCATCAGGTATCCATTCACTAACTATTTACTGAACAGAATACATTGTTTGAGCAGAGTGTATTAGGTGAAGGATGTTCAGTGGTGAACAAGAGCTTCCTGGAGCTTTCAGTCTACGGATATCATAAGCATAGACCAAAGCATATCATAAGCACTAAAAAGAGGTAGAGCACAGAATGAGACCCCATGATAAGGGCACCTATTATAGTCTTGGTGCTGAGGGAAGACTTCTCCGAGGAAATCATGTTTGAGCTGAGACCTGCTGAATGGGAATTAACTTATGTACTGAGGGATAAGAATAAGATTCCTGACAGAGGGATTAGCAAGTATTAAGCTGAGGCATCTCTGTTGTATTTTACAAATATAAACTAGGACCTAATCTTTCCTTTGTCTTCCCTGACTTGTGTGATGAAACCATCCTTTCAGTTACAAAGCCAAGAACTCTGAAGGTAATTTTTGACTCTACTCTCTCTGTGTCACCCTGCACCCACTTTAACCTCACTCTAGTGGCCACATCTATTTGCTCAACAATTCTTTCTCTTTCTATCTCCAAATCTCTGTAAACCCCTTCTCCTACAGTGAACCCTTGACTTAATTCATGTCTCAGCCTCTTATTGCTGAACTTGTAGCTTCTCACTTCCACCAGAATTGACTTTTAGAAGTGTTTGATCATGACATCTTTGGCACAAACCTATTCAATGACCTAGCCCTACCTACAGAATAAGATGTGCCATCTCTGTATGTTCTCCTGACATAATCTGGACCCCTCCTCATCTCCTACCACTTAATTCTTACCACATGCACCTGCTCACTATTTCTTGAACCTAGAAGGCACTCAGGGACCTGGGCCTTTAATGATGTCAGCATGCCCTCCCTCCCTTCCCCTCCCCCCACCCCCCAATCATGCTTCACAATTCCTGTCCTCTAGCCTACTGCTTTCTCCATGGCCATACTCAATTAATCTGGCCTTCCTCCTTTTTTTTTTTTTTTTTTTTTGGAAACAGGGTCTCACTCTGTTGCCTGGGCTAGAGTGCCGTGGTGTCAGCCTCGCTCACAGCAACCTCAAACTCCTGGGCTCAACCCATCCTCCTGCCTCAGCCTCCCAAGTAGCTGGGACTATAGGAGTGCACCACCATGCCCGGATAATTTTTTCTATATATATTTACTTGTCCAGATAATTTATTTCTATTTTTAGTAGAGATGGAGGGGTCTCACTCTTGCTTAGGCTGGTCTCAAACTCCTGAACTCAAGCAATCCACCCACCTCGGCCTCCCAGAGTGCTAGAATTACAGGCGTGAGACACCGTGCCTGGCCCCTCCTTGTTGTATCACTTTTACCTGCCTCTCCCCCTTGTCAGCATTTACCTCACTCTGCCCTATCTTCTTATGTGTCATATATCATCTCTCCAACTAGATTTTGAGTTCCATGAATTCCAAGAATTTGTCTTATTTGTTTTTACATCACCTTTATGCCTTGTTTTTATAATTTGCCACAGTTGGAAACAAAAATTTATATTACAGACTTTTAGCAACTTCCTGGAACTGAGGTAAGGGTACTGGGGAAGAGAAGAAAGTTAAAGGATACTTGCAGAAACCTGAAGAAAGTAATTTAGGCTATTTTATGGTTTACAGTCTCTTCTTGATCAGCTGTGGGTACCTTTATAATATTGGTTGCTGATAATGATATGACAGACATCATCAAATAAGGAGACTCAAATTTTGTCTATATAGGCCAAACACACACATTTAAAAAATATTTTTACTGATGGCATTTAAGCTGTTAGATGGCTAGATATGTGGTGATAGAGCAAATATATTTAAATGCTTGTTTCAAAGATCTACATAAACAGAACAAGATTTACAATTCCAGAACAAATGTTATTGAATATAATTCCTTCATTCAACAAATATTGATTGATTGTTCACTGGGGGTCAGGTGCAGTTAAGCCTAAAACTTGCTCTCTGCTTTGGTCATGCTGGCTTTAATCCATTGCTACTTGAGTCTGATGACTCAAAAACATCTTACAAATTGGCTAGAATTGGCTGGCCTCTATTGTTGGCTCCTTCCCTAACCCTGACGCTAATCACACACATGAATATGAGGATGGAGAACTACTAGATTTTCACCCTTTACAGTCAAGCTCTTGTTTCTTCCTGAACCGGTTCCTTGTACAAATCAAAACACATGTAGCCAGAGTAACAAACGAGAACTCTTTTGAGCTTTTCAACCAACAATAAAATATTTCTGCAAAAATGGAAGTGTACAAGATGGCAGCCATCTGTTGTTTAAAAACAACAGAACTATATTAAAACATAATTATTGTGTAAGGTCTGTGCCTTGAAAGCAAGGGCAAAATTGTTTATGTTTATCTAAATGGAGGAAACTTTTGTGTTCTTCTTTGTCTTTGTCTATGCTGATGTGAGATTGGGTAACTATTACTAACTGAAAATAGTTAATCATATTTAATTATAGATGAGATTATTTGAAAAAATGCTGTTTTTTCTTATTCATGGACCACATGGACATGTCTAATTGGGCAACTCTGATTTTTTCTCTGTGAGTGGCTTGAAATCCAAACATATTAGCTTAGCAAATTCCTACAAAATCAGTGATAATTTAATGCTAACAGAGACTGAACTTTTTCTCCTTTATTCCTCCAAAACTTAGAAACATATAAATCATAATAGAAATAGCAGTTAGAAGAATTGTAAAAAGTTTTCTTAATGAAGTACTTTCTAATATAAGTTAGGTTTTAGGCAAAAAAATGTTCTTCCAGATATTCAATAAAATTGATACTATGAAATTATATTGTTAATCTTTTTGCTTTACTAGTTAAAAATGCTTTCCATGCAAATCCTCTATATTATTCCAATTCTTGGTTCATTTTCAATGTTTATTAGAGGAATTTTATAAGTTAATCTTGTAAATGGTTTTCGTTTACACCATTGTGCTTTATGAATGAAATATATGTGTGATATAATTCTTTGGAAAAGATGTTAATATCATTATTACAACAGATATTTTACAAAGGCTAATAGACAATGGCTTGCATATGTATTTTACTTAATCTGCATTGCAGTTTGAAAACACACTAACATGTGAATTAATTGCCGACATTTTGTCAACATAAAAACCCACATTTCTATCTTCCTTTACAAAGTATGGGAGGCAAGTACTGCACTTCCAGACTAAGACTATAATCTCAAAATACCCAAAATAGAGGAATGCCAGGGGAAAAATTTATGTTTTTTTTTTAAGATGGCTATGCTTTCTGAGATCATGATTGAAAATATAAACTATTTCTACTAAATAAGAGGACTTATGAGAGAAATTTCAAATTAGGAGTCTCTCCCACTAGAATGTTAACTTCATGAGAGCAGATATTTGGCACAGCTGTATCCTCCAATCTACTGCGGTCCCTGGCCCTCACTATGTACTCAATGAATCTTTTGTTGAATGAATGAATGAATGAACACCCTTTCTCTTTTTCTTTCACATCATCCTGGTACTTGTCCCTCCTACAATCTTTTGCCATGCAGATTTATCATCCTATTATTTGATGCCAGAAAACCCTCCAATGGGGAGAGCTCCATGTTCTTCACTTTTATAATTTTTTAGACTCTTTGCTGTCATACCTTTATTCCTAACAGCAAAGAGGCCAAAAATTCACACAGTGAGATGTGGTTCAGCCAGAAATATTTACAAATTAAAGAATGAGAATATTGAGACAAATACATCTCTCATAATGAAATGTAGACTGTAAGATAATATTAAAAGATTCAAATTATACAGGAGGAATAATTTTTGTGAAGGAATCTAGTCCTAAGCCAGTGCTTCTCAGACTTTAATGTTCATATGAATCACCCGAGGATCTTGTTAAAATGCAAATGTGTATTTGGTAGGCCTGGAGCAGATTCTAAGATTCTGCATTTATAATAACGTTCAGGTGATGCTGATGCTACTGGTCCATGGCCCGCACTTTGGGTACCTAGATATTAAGCAACTGCTTAAACTATTTGTTTGAAAACAGTCTGACTTGAAGCTACATATGATAAAGGCCATGGCCCTTTATCAAGTTGCTGGAAAAACTTAGATGCCTAAATATGTCCAAATGAGATACATACTTGGAGTAAGAACTTTATAGTGGTGGACTGAAAGGCACCTGGTATGTAATCTGTTGCCTCAATTTACAAATGGGGCTCTGGAGCCCAAAGATATTCAATGACTTATTTAAGAACTCACAGCTATGCTGATGCTGTACTCAATGGGAACACAGGTTTTCTTATTCCCAGACCCAAGTTCTTTTAAATACATCATGCTGCCTCTTAGCTATTTATAGTAGCATTCCTTCAACAGAACATTTAGAAGTTACCGAACTATAAAATAGACTTTATTTCACTTAAAATTAAATGCTTCACTAAAGTCAGTTAAAATGAAAGGAAATAGTGCATTTGTGTCATAATGAGATGTATTTCTTGTAGGCAACATTTATTAATCTTGTAATAATTTATCTTAGTTATCTGTTGAAAATAATGCTGAAGACACTTAGAATGCCTTTTATTGGGCCAGCATTACTGAACATAAGATGATGAATGACCTTGTTGAACTAGTTTGTTTAGTTTAGTCCATAAGAAAAAATTTGAGTTTATGACTAAGTAAAAATTTAGAAAAAGAAAGCAACAAAATTGCCAAAAATCAATATTACTACTTTTTCTGATGTAGAATGTATTTTTAGCTAAAGTGAATTTTTAAAATTTTTAAACATCTATATGGATCCCCCTCAACTCTAATGTCAAGGAGGTTTCTCATCTGCTTTATCCAGTAGTCTTTCACATCTCATCAAAAACCATCTTCCTTTTTACTGTGCATGTATGTTTGTGTAAGTGAAAGTGTTACAAATTCTTAAAAGTGGATAAAAGAGAATGATTTTTCCCCACTATAGTGTAAAGTAAAATGAAAAGTGAAGTGATCTAATTGGCATAAATTATACACAACATTTTATTGGCAGTTTATCATACTTGAAACATATATTTTTGGTCTCAAGGTCTAATATGCTGAAATAAAAAAGACAGCAAAAGATCTAATCAGATTATGTCACCAAATCAGAGATCACATATATCCATGGGGACTTAATGGAACCTCTAGGATTTTCATGGGGAAAAGACAATATGTTCATGAGGCGTAGAAGAATTTGTCGCCAAATCCTCTCCTCCATTCTACCTCAGCCTTCTATTTCCCTGAGCCATACTGGTATTATAAAAGCAACAAATGGAAGCTTCTCCTGACACAGGCTGTAAGAATGTGCTATGATATGAAGAGCATAAAGGGAAAATCAGGCAGTGTAATTACTGTGCTAATTAGGCTCAGATCATTAAAGATCTTATACGATCCATATTAGTGTTGTTGTTAATATTACCTGAGTATTGCCTCACAGATTACAAAATGCTTCCTCATACATTATTTTCATATTGCAGATTATGAAATGTTAGCATTATAAATAACAATCATATGAAAGAGTATTATTTTAATATTACATGAAACTTTGATTTTCAGTGATGCCACGTGTTTCCACAGTGACTATGAGTAATTAATTGCTATAAAATCACAAACAATATTTCCTTTTGAGAGTTGATGACAGATGCTGGCATTTTAGCAAAGGGTAAATTAAATAATCCATAGCATGCTGAGAGAATTGAATTGGTTGCTAGGTATTTTTTTTAAAAACAAAAATTTTAATGATGCTTGGTGATGTTTGGAATGTTCTGGTAGCTATACGTTTTTAAGAGGGCCAAGCAGGCCTCTTTCCCTATTCTTTATCTAGCAATCACACCAATATCTTCTGACTATTAGACATTTCTGCCCCTGAGCTAATCACCCTCTTTTAACAGTGTAAACATTCCAGCAGGCATGGAAATTATAACACATTAAGCCATTTTATCTGCAACTCTCATTTTATTGTGATTTGGTTTAATCTGTTTGCTTTGCTCCAAAGTATAAGACAAAATGAGGACACAGAGAATAGGCATCTTGTTAACAGGGAAAGAGGATGGAACTGCAGAAAAGCACTGAGTCTCCAGGTGCTACAAGGGAAATATCAAGTTATGTCAAGAAATGGAAGGGCAACCCCAAAGCCAGATTTATATGGGGCCTCTCCTTCCCTTATGCCTAAATGATAACCATAATTCCTGGTTAAATTTTATTACTACAGTTGAATAGTAGTAACTTTTTTGTGTAGAATACTGAACTTCTAAATTATTTTTGTATGCCTTGTCAAATGTACTTTAAAATCAAATAGCTGTCATAATACAGTATACCAGTAAATCCCAGTTTGTCTTATTATGCTGCAGCTAAGTATCACTGCCTTCTTTGGAAAGGATCTTCCCTCTCAAGTCTCCCAGGTCTTGGCAAACTTGCCTCCTTCTTGGACACAATTGTTTTGGCACCTATTGGCATGCCATGTAGAAGAAATAGCATTCCTAAAATTTGACCAATGCACTGATTCGTTGGTTGATTATTTTTACAAACAGCTGAATGAACTATTTCAGTTTTATTTTTGCTCTATTACATATATACGTATATCTGGGGAAGAGAGAGAGAGAGAGAAGTTACAGTTTTAAATGGACTAATTTACCACTGTACAATGATAAAGACTACATTGAAGCAATTTTAAGAATAGTTTAGATCATATTTTTCCAAGTAAAGCTCTGCGTTTTGTAAGTATGATAGAAAGAAAAAGAAATATACATACGTTTTTGTATACCCTAATGGCCATAAATGTGTAAATATTGCATGTTTAAGTGAAGAGTCATTATTCAGGAATCTAATATGTGCCAGAAGTATACAGTCTCTCTCTTCTATTTTGTGCTAGGGATATAAATAATATATGTTCCCTAGTCCTTTATTCATTGCAGAGTCTAATGCATAGAAATAAAAAAATAGTCATAATTAAAATAGAAGGAGGTTAAGGCTATAGTACAGGCAGGTACACACTATATGCAACAACTAGGCAGAAGTAATTCTGCCTCAAATAGTCTGCGAAGGTCTCACAGGAGTGGCCATTGAGTTGATTTTTGGAAAAATAAGTAGGATTTTATCTGGCCAAGGAAACAAGAAAAAGCATTCTAAGGAGAGGAAATGGTATAAGCAAAAACCTAAACATGTGAAAGTTGATTTTATACCCATAAAAATCTCTGACTGAAGCATATGGTTGGAGATGGGGCATAATAAAAGGAGATGTGGAAGACAGAATGGAAGGATAGTAAGATTTTAAAGGGTTTTTACTCCTTCTCAAAGAGCTGGAGCATTTTAGTATAGACAATAGGAAGTAGTAAATGGTTTTAGGGGAGGGTATGAAGTGATGAGAAAGGCAACTCTGACTGCAGAGTGGATTCCTGATTAGCAGGGTGGACAAGTGAAGTCAAGGAGTTTGTTAGGAGGCTTTGGAGATTGGCCAGGGAGAGAGGCTGTGAGTCAGAACAGAAGCGATTGGCAATGGGGAGGAATCAGAAGATAAATAACCGAGAGATATTACGGATGAAGAAACTTTCCCGATTGAATGTGGGTGCTCAGAGGACAAGATAAATTGGACGTATGTAGGGTTGGGAGAGAGCGACAAAATCATGCCAAAATCAAAATCATAGCGTCTAGGAAGGCAAGTATTTTCTGCAGCATAGATAACAATCCCTGGGAAATGTATTAACTCTTTGTCATAAAATACTATTTCCTACAAATGTTAGTTATTTGAACCAAAACTTATTTGGAATTTATTATTATCATAGCTAGTATTATTGTTATTATTAAAGGTAGTATTTTGAAAATGTGAGCAACCTCATGCTGTACATACCCACTTGGAATAATGCTAAAAACCAAACCAAACAAAAAACAAGTAACAACAGAACCTTGATTTAATGCAAGAAACATGCACATTTATTTTAGCTTGTTTGTTCTTTGTTATTTTAAACAATCATGAACCATTTTTTTTTAAAGTCCAAGCTGTTGCCATCCTGGTGAACACATTAACTACATAAAGTAACTGTGTGCAGAATACAATTGAAGTCTGCAGCTGCTCTGGAGGATAAAAGCCTATTTCTTTTAAGTGCTGGCTTGGGCCCTCCCAAATTGTGTATATCACATGAGCTGTATTTAATTCAGACCACCCAAACACTCCTTCCAAGTTAGGTTAAAATCTATGTAGCCATTTTCATGTAACATAGAAACTTAATTTTATTTACATAGATTCTATTTATTTTATATCATTGTTACTGTTTGCCTTTCTGGTTCATGAATCTAGTTTCTCTGTAATTCTACTTTTACATGAATAAGTACCCCATGTGTTTATCCTACTAGATATCCCATCACTAAAATTGAAACATACCTTGGACTTATTCAATTCTTTGGTGCCTCACTATATTTCCCATTATGTAAGTTTCTATTGTGATATATTAAGCATAGTATGATGCATTCCCAACTTGCATTGGCTATTCATACACAGGCATCCATCTTGTATTTGAAACAAAATAGCATTTTGTTTGTTATAAACGTGCTAATTCATGTGCCTGTTTATTGTAGGATTAGCAAAAAATATGACTATGTTTTTGAAGACTGTATGTGGGTATGAAGTATCATGAATGGCTGCTCTACTTTATCAAATTCAGAAATAAAATAGGATTTAAATAATTAAAAATAGAGGCTTTTCAGTTTATGGACTTTCTTATTATCCTAAAAAAAAAGTGATAGTGAGGTTTCCAGCTGAGAGGAATGGTTGTGAAAAACATTTGTTCCAGTTAGTTAATTCTTCCCTACATGTGCTATATTCATCGTATCCATTTTAAAAGCAAATGAGCCATCTCTATCTCCTCTCACATTTGTGGCAAACTCTTGCTGTGCCAATTTCAGATTACATGCATCTTAGAGAAAATAAGATGTTCTAATCTTGATTTTAATTTTAAGTTAAAAGAATGAAATTAGTTCAATATGGGGACATGGATATGTTGCACTAGCCAGACTGTCATTGCCCCTTTTGACAAAATAGAAAAACGTACCTCTACACAGGATGGTAAATTCCTGCATTAAACTGCATAATACTACAAATGCTACTAGATTTCAACTCAATCAAGTAATCAATTCATGGAAGCTGAAATTTGTTGATAAACATTGCTTGAGAGTTCGGCCATTTTGCAAATAATTATAACAAGCTTTCAACGAACTTATTTTCATTACGAATGCAGGCACTTCCCAAATGAGGATATAAGAATGGATAATAAACACATGAAAAGATGCTGAGCATCATTTGTCATCAGGGAAATGTAAATTAAAGCCACAATGAGAACCTATTACACACCTGTTAGAATGACTAGAATTTAAAGGACTGATCATACTAAGTATTGTAAGGAGATGGAGAAAATAGAACACTTAAACATTGCTGTTTGAAATGAAAAAAAATAGCATAATCACTTCAGAAAAAGTTTGATAGTTTCTTATAAAGTTAAGCATACATCTATCTGCCCATGACACACATTCTACTCCTAAGTATGTACTCAAAATAAATGCAAAGGTGTATCAACACAGAAGACTTGTTCATGAATATTCATAGCAGCTTTATTTGTAATACCCTGAAACTGAAAACAAATCAAATGTCCATCAATAGTTGAATGGATAAACACACCGTGGTCCAAAATACAATGGACAACAACTCAGCAATAAAAAGCAACAAACTGCTGAGACACACATGAACATGGATGAATCTCAAACAATTATATTGAACAAAGTACCCAGACACAAAAGAGTTCATAGACATTAATATGGAAACTAAGCTGTGGCGATAGAAATCAGATTAGTCATTACATAGTCATGGGAAAATCTTCTGAGGTAATGGGAATATTTTATACCTTGTGTCTTATAAGAAATGTTATATATCCCAATACCTGAACATGGAGAAGTTTAATTTTGAATTGCTCTAAAATAATCTAAGCATTCAGGCTATGGAGATAAAAAAAAAAAAGAAAGGCACAGTATGGGAACATTTTGTAGTTAGGTCCTTTGTGAAAATGGAATCAAGAATGAATGATGAATGGCTGGGCGCGGTGGCTCACGCCTGTAATCCTAGCACTCTGGGAGGCCGAGGTGGGTGGATCGCTCAAGGTCAGGAGTTCGAAACCAGCCTGAGCAAGAGCGAGACCCCATCTCTACTAAAAAATTGAAAGAAATTAATTA
>CAUYRT010009342.1:0-71605 GCA_963574885.1 Lepilemur ruficaudatus | reverse complement strand
GACTTTGTAACTATAGAGTAACACGTGACTAGACCTTGAGCTTGTGCAGACTTTGTAACCATTTGTTTCTGTAACATATAAAAGCCACCATGCTTATACCCCATTTTGCTCAGAATTTGGAGGCAAGACCCCTCTGAGCCCGCCGGCATAATAAAAGCCAGTTTTGCAGTACTCTCGTGTGGCTCTCGGTTTGCTTCCCAGTCCGGTTTGCTGTAACATTTACATGCTGCTGTAGAGAATGGAAGAGGAAAGTGACCACGGATATGCCCAGGTTGCTGAACGCTTGCTGAGGGCCCACTTGAGGCTGGACACCCCACATTCCCGATAACACCAGGATGCATTTTCAGATGCATTTCCATTGTGTATGTTCAACAGTGCAGAGTGCAAGAGTGGAGAAACCAGATGGCCATATTGATCCCGAATTTTGGCTTGGCATTAGAAGTGCGGGAAAGAAAAAGCAGGAGGATTGAACAATGCCAAGTCAAGGGGCTAAGGACGTATAAATAAATGATGGAGTTAAGATGGATAAAGTCGACAGGGCTGAAAGGCCAGCAGAAGGAAATGAAATTATGACACATTAGAGTTTTGAGATGAAGCAGCTCCAGAAGTATGGCAATGCCATGAGAGTGGTAGATAGAGGTGGCTGGATTTCATGAGGCAAGAATCTTTGAGACTTGGTTGTTGGTTGCATGAATGTTGACATCTTTCAGGATGATGATGAGATGTGGGGGGAGGCAAATTCCAAAATTTTCAGTGAGTGACAGTGACTGCATCAGCGGATGGCACCAGCGAGGAGGAAGAGAGGGTGTCATACCTAGGTAGCATGAACTTTGAAGGCGGAAGGACTTTGGTTTGGTAGTAGGAAAGTAACAGTGCTAGAAGTCATTGCAGGAAGCCAAAAAATGCCTTCATGTGTTAAAAGGGGAGAGGCCCCTGAACCCAGTTGAAAATATCTGTTCAGAAGAATCTGCTGGACCCCTGGGTGTGGCTCCTGGTGCTGTTGCAGGGGCTCCTGGTAACCCTCAGGACTTGAGTGCTGTAAGGGAGAAGTCTGGGGTGGGATATGGAAAATATCTTTTGGTAGGGAGCCTGTTTTCTATTTTTAAAAGTTTCGGGGTTGGAGCAGGTGATTTATAAAGTGTCTTCCTTGTTTAAAACCTTTTTCCATGAATCTGGAAAAAAAAGACAAATCAGGGGCTTGAGCCCATATGTTGTCCAGCTGGAAGAATAAGCCTAGATTCTGAATCATCTTTTCTTCATGTGAAAATCACCACTACCTTAGTGATAGAAAAGGATACTTTAGAAATTCTTAGGAAAAATAATACAATAAAAGGTGTGAGTTGAGCAAAATGATATATATTTGTTTCTAGCATTGGAATAATTTACTTGGAAGGGCCAGGCTGCCTTCTCTACCTGAGATGAGAGTTCAATAATGTTCAAGCATTATTTTAGAGAATTTAGGAAATTATTTTTTGTACCTAACACATTATTACTCCAAAAATAATGCGGAGACAACGGTGGATGCTTTATAAGGGTCTGATTTTTTCTTTTCTTACACAGCCTTCTATATCTTTTGGAGAAAGAAGAAAGAATAAATTAAGTTAAGGGAGAAGACAGGATAAGGGAAGTAGAAAGTAGAAGAAGGAAAGAAAGAAAGAAAAACCCTGAGATAAACGAAGAACAAGCAAGAGAATATTTAGGTTGCAGCAGACGGTTTATATTCAGAACTCCTGAGCAACCAGTTGTATGGGGCTCTTGGCGCTCTCTTCAGAGAGTGGTTCCAAATCTGACAAGGAGAAAGGAGCAAAAGAAAACAAAATGACCAGTTTTGTGGCACAGGGGAAGGAAATATATTCAATAGTTGTGATTTTGGGCTCCTTTTTTGGGATGGAAGTGTAAGCCCTGGAGCCAGAAGCTATTTGCCTTACTACTTGTGTACTTCCTTTTTATAATATTTTTAAAAAATGTATAAACAATAGCAATTAACTCTGTCTTTTTAGTGTAAGGAATAAGATGACATAGTATAAAAAAATTGTCTTTGGGAAGAGAAGAACTCTTCTTGAAATTTGCATCCATTCTCCTTCCCCTACCCCCACCCCTGTACAACCAATTGTTTGGATCAAGGCACAAGTTGAGCATTATTTCAACAAACTATTTCTTGATGAATGGCAGATGAAGAAATTATAGCGTGACATGCTTCAAAAGGGCAGTGTGGTCCAGCACCCAGCAATAGAGGATGATTAGGACTGCTGCTCTCTGACCTGAGGTCACCAGGTGACCTTGAGCAAAACAATTTACCATCCTGGGACTGGGCTTCCTTATCTTTAACTGTGAAAAGTCTGGACTGGGTGATTTCTCAGGGCAAATCTTTAATGATTTTCGATTCAACTTCTGCAGGAGGTTCAAACAATCAGTTTTTGGGAAGTGCTGATAATGTCATCAGAAATAGGCATGGCCGAAAGAAAAGGTATGAGCCCAGGAGAGGGTGCTTCATGCCAGGCCTGTCATTGAAGATAGTCACAGAGTGTTTAACAACTCTTTGATCCTAGAATGAATAAACACGTGAGGCTAGACTCCATTAGCCAAACTGTCTGAAATGTGGCTCTAGGAGATAGTGTTGTTAGAGTTGAAGGACGGAGATGAAATGACAAGCAGGAACTGACTTTCTAAATAGGGGCTAGAACTGATTCCTTAACTTGAATGTGTTGAACAGCTGTTCTTGAGTGTAGAGAAAATGCAGAATTGTAACCAAGTGGCTGTTCTTCCTGGCCCTCCCCTAATCCTAGTCCTTTCTTTCTTTATTCTGGTTCCTCTGGTGAGGTCCCGTTCTCACAGTTCCATCTTTCACATCTGTGCAGGCAACAGGTAGACCTGGGTTTATGTCTCAGCTGTGTCTTACAAATTCTGTGGTCGTGGGTAGGTTACTGAATTTCTTTAAGTACCTGTTTTCCTCCAAGTAGGGATACTAGCTGATGATGGCTACTGTGGTGGTGGTGTTGTGAATGTTAACATGATAACACAGGCCGAGTATTTAGTATAGTACTATCAGATAGTAAATAGCTGTTAGATTGTTATTTATTATTCCTAAATCTCTCCTTTAGCAACTTATATATCTTATCTATCCTCCCGTTTTCAATTATCTGTTGCTGTGTAACAACAAACATCCCAAAACTCAATGGTGTAAAGTAACCATTTTGTCATTTCTCATGATTCTATGGGTTGACGGGGGTGCAGTTGTATGGTTCTGCTAGTATAGTTTAGGGTTTCTCATGCTGCTGTAGTCAAACGGTGCCTGGGACAGGAATATCTGAAATGGCTTTACTTACTTGTCTGAGACCTTGGCTCAGGGATAACTGGAAGCCTAAAGATTTCTTTCTCCATGTGGTCTCTCCCTGAGGTAAGCTTGGGCTGTTTTTACATAGTGGCTGGATCACAAGAGCGAAGGTTCCAAGAGAGTGAGCTCCTATGTGTAAGCCACTGTTTGTATCATGTTTGCTAATATCCCATTCGATAAATTCAGTCAACGTGGCCAAGACTTGATTCAGTATGGAAGGGGATTAATATCAGGTGTGGTTCCTTGGAGCCTCCAAAATAAGTCTAACACATGCAGTTTCAAAATCACTGCTCTCTGGAGACATGATCATGTGACTGTCACTCTGTCAGCTTGAACCCACCTAACTTCACTTCCTATCAAATAAACAATTCATTGTTCTCTTTGATAAACATGGAACTGGTACTGGATCAAAACTAGATAACCTCATTTTATTAACTTTCCCCCAAAATGATTCCATATCAGTTCTCATATTTCTAAGTTGAAAACCTGAGCACAACTTTTTTTCCCACTTCTCATTTTTTTTGCCAACATTCAGACTTCGTGAATCCCTGCCGTTTCTTCCTTTGTTCTTCACCATTACCGCCACCATCAAAGTCCACATCTTTACTATCTTAACAGGTGAACAACTGGAGTAACTTTTCCATTATTAATTCTTTAAACACCACTTTCAGTCTGTGTGTTTCTTTTCAAGAGCCTACAGTGTGTTTATAATCCTGATTGCATTAAACCTGTCTTTTCTATTTTTCTGAAGCCCTCATTTATCTTACTCCACTCCATTTATATAACTCTTATTTTCCACTTTTATATGTTATCTACTGTCCCTTCCCTGAGGAGGGAACGCCATGAGACATTTTAAGATCACCTATATTATAAATGTCTTAGAACACAGAGGGGAATCGAGGAGCCAGTGTGGAGGTACAGTTAAAACCCCCCGAAGATAAGAGGTAAAGAGGAAGGGCTTTTGTTGTTGCTGTTTGTACTTTTGAGAAATAGGAAGGAGGAAAGGGTGGAAATCAATAATTATTTCAGGGGGTTAGAAACTAGATCCCCTTTAATGGAATTCCTTAATGTTTAAAAATTCTGAATGTCGTTTGTTCACTGTACTACTCCAGACTCACGGGGGTTAAGCGTCCGTACTCACAGGGTCTGTTTTTGTAATTGTCGTTGGACTGAGGCCAGGGAGTATGTACGAGTGTTGTGCTTGGCACACAGTGAGTGCTTCATTAATGTTTGTTGGATGAAGAATATAAGCAGAACTCAGTTAAATCCATACCTTTTAGAAACTAAAATGGACAACATTGACAGAGTCAAATAGAGGATGAATGTTCTTATATATTATTAATAAATGCGGTGAGATACAGAAGGCGGTTTCATGAATTATTTTCACTGTTAAAAATAGACATTTGTTAAGCACTCAATGCGTGTGCTCCAGATGCTGAGACTCGAGATGAGCTGAGATGAATGCGGCTTAGCTAGTGATACTGCACAGTGAGAATACTTGTTTCTTTCGTAGATGGAGCGTATAAAATGTGCTAACAACGTGGGGAAAGAAAGTCATTATATCTTTTCTTTTTTAGATCAGAGAAGATTTTATTATATTTTATTTTATTTATTTTGGAGACAAGGTCTCAGTCTGTCAAAGGCAGTGTCATGATGATAGGTCACTGCAGCCTTGAACTTCTAGGTTCAAGCAATGCACCCGCCTCAGTCTCCCAAGTAGCTGGGACTCCAGGCGCCCGTCACCATGCCCAGCTAATTTTTTAATTGTTTTGTAGAGATGGGATCTTGCTATGTTTCTCAGGCTGGTCTCAAACACCTGGCCTTAAGCAGTCTTCCTGCGTCAGCCTCCCAAAGTGCTAGGATTACAGACGTGAGCCCCAGGTCTGGCCTGGATCAGAGAAGATTTTAAAAATAGGACATTGAAAGAATAGCTTCTTGCTCACATGAGGAAACAATATTTTAAAATGGTAAACATAGAACGGTATTAACCTAACGAGTTTTAACAAGCATATTCGGTTATTCACTGACATTATTTTGATGGTTGTGCAGTTCCACTCCAAAGGTGTAGTATTTTTGTGAAAGCAGCGATAGTATTCAACCTTGGTAATCGATATTGTGTAAGGAAATGGTAAACATTTTTGAGGAGAGTCTCCCCCTATGGGCTTTCAACAACAGTTTCAGATAGCCTAGTTTAGAGAACTCAGCTGTGGAGTAGTCCACGTAATTATTAACTTCTATTTCGAGGCAGCTGCTTTCTTGAAGGTGGAGCCATGATCTTCTTTTACTGTGATCCTGTTTTGTTCCTTTAAATTCTCAGCACAGCTGAAGAAGAGGCCCTGCTTCTCACTGGAGACTTTCAGGCAAAGGAGCTGTTTCCAACTTCCTACTAAGTCCACCCAACATATGTCATGCGGGGATGCGGGGAATAATTTTCCTTGCGAGGGCCTCCTCACAAGTTTTGGAGATGGGCCTTGAGTTCTTGGCTGGAAGCGTGGTTTTCCAAAGTGGAGGCTGCAGAAATACTTGTCACTGATTGAGAGACGTGCTGCCCGGGCTATTTTCATGAGAGTCAAATAAAACTCTCTTGTCTTAAGCCTGCTTTTGAAAGGTGTTTTCCTAATGATTTTACAGTCAAACAGAATGACTGTGTGGGAGAGGGCAGTTAAATACCTGGAACACTCTGGGCAGCCTCCCTTCCTTCCCTTCCTGGGCCCCTCCTTGCCTTTTGCCCCAAAGCTCCTCCTTCTCTGGGCACACACATGCTGCTCTGTTTTCTGTTCTGGAGCTGCCTGAATTGTGTGATTTTTGTAGATGAATGTGAACTCTTCAATCCAGAAAGAAGTGCCAGGAACACAAACAGCCCAGCTAATTGGCATTCACCTCTAGGGGAGGTACACGGCCAACCAAGCTGGTTGCATTATCTCCGTGGGTCACTCACTTAACTTTGAGGGAAACCTCAGGCTCTTTCAAATCATCCAAGGAACATTTCAAAAAGGAAAAAAGAAATGCCAAAAAAAAAAAAAAAAGACTAATCAGGAGGTGCTCCATCTCTTAATCTTAAGTATGTTGAATTGGTCGCAAAAACACTTGCTCGAGGCAGCTTATATTTTTGTTTAATCTCTGTCTGAGCTGCTTATGATTTCAGGGTACTGTAGCTAGGTTAATGGCCTTCGACACAGAGATTTTAAATTGATGACCCACAAGCTAAATTCCAGTCACGGACTTGTGTGTGTCTGTGTGTGAGTTGCAGAGTTTGAAACACTTGGCTGGCACTGAGTAGCAGCCGCCCTTAGTTTGAGACCTGTGTTCTGTGGTGCGTCGCGGTCTGCACTGTTCCTTAGTGCTTTCAGTCGTACCGCAAAGCTGCCTCACTCTTACACGTTGCCTGCATGCTTTCTATAGGCCTTGGAGTTGGCCACCCCACTTTTTAATTATTTGTTAATAATTACAAAAGACTTATTTTTTTTAGAGCAGTCTTAGGTTCACAGCAAAATTAAGGGGAAGGCACAGAGATTTCCCATATGTCTCCCGCCCCTGCACGTGTATAGCTTCTTCCCCCCTTATTAACATCTCCCACCAAAGGGGTACATTTGTTACAGTTGATGAACCTGCATTGACACATCATTATCACCCACAGTCCATAGTTTACATTAGGCCTCCGTCTTGGTGTTGTAGATTTTATGGGTTTGGGCAAATATACGATGATATGCATCCACCATCATAGCATCATAGAGAGTATTGTCACTGTCCTAAAATTCCTCTGTGCTCTGCCTATTCATTCTCTCCCTACCCTCCCCAGTTCAATGTCTGGCAGCCATTGAACTTTACTGTCCCCATAGTTTTGGCTTTTCCGTAATGTCTTATTGTTGGAATCATGTGGTATGTAGCATTTTTAGACTAGCTTCTTTCCCTTAGTAACATGCATCGAAGTTTCCTCCATGTCTTTTCGTGGCTTGATAGCTTACTTCTTTTTAGCACTGAATAATATTCCCTGGGCTAGATGTGCCAGAGTTTATTTATCCATTCACTTATCGAAGGACATCTTGGTTGGCAATTATGAATAAAGCTGCTGTAAACATCCTTGTGGAGATTTTTGTGTGGAGTTAAGTTTTCAACTCCTTTGGGTGCTACCGCACTTTTAGTACAAGCAGTTTCATAGTGTGCCTTTGATGGGGAACGCCATTTAGTCTGAGACAAACCAAAGGGGTTGATAAGGAGTTTTTAAGATTTGATTTGTATTATAGAACTAAAATTTAGAAACATCAGCAGTTTTTCTTTTTTCCCACTGAAAATATTCCTCAGCTTATAGCAGTTGCCAACCCTGACTGAATGTCTGACTTTCAACAAATTGTTCCATAGCAGGAAAGTGACTTCCTCAAAGGCCTGTCTGCTGCTGGTCTCAGACAGCAGAGCGGCTCTTCTAAAACCTGGTGCTTCCACGTCCAGCTTCGGGAGGCCTCTGCTAGAAGACATTTGCTCATAAGTAGCGCGGAGGCTGCCTCAGGACCTGATGAGTTTCCTGTTTATTCAGTAAACCTTGCAGGAAATAGAAAGAAATGTGAAGTGATCAAATGTTCTGAGGTCACCGGAGTAGTTCTTAGCATTCTTTTACTAATGCGAACTATATAAATCTGTAGGTACTCAGCAGTCTAAGGCACAAAAAAACTTTCTGTCTTTAATCTTCTTTCACCTTCTAATTATTAACACGGCAACAAACAGGTAGCAAAAGTGATATTTGAGCTGCTTTCCTCTTTTCTCTTGCTCTCGTGCCCTCACGTTCTAGTGAAATTACTCAGCATGAAGAAGGGAGAATGGAAGAAATTGAGAACCTGTGGTGTTGGAATAGCCCCCAGACCACATGATAAGTCTCTGAATAACTGAGAATTTGATAAGTGGAATAAGGCATCAGAAAACATAATTTTCAAATAATGATTCCTCTTCAAATTATTAGAGTAAAACGATCAAAACTCAGTATTGACTGAAACTTCTAATCAGATTTTTATATTGTGCTTAAGATGCAACATGCGTTTTGGCTTTAAGTTAAGAGGCTGCACTAGAATGTAAACTCCACAAGAGAGACTGTTCCTGGTTTCTTTCAGTGCTTTATCCCAGCGATGGGAATAGGACCGAACTCTAACTCACGTATTCAGTCAACAATGAGTTGTAGAACGAAACAATCTGAATACAGTGGAGGCTAAATGTTTGGTCAGTGGGCTATTCTGCTTCTGGATTCTCAAATTCTTCCATTTTCTATTCTAACATGGAAACTGAAATTACAGTAAATATAATATTTAAAGGAATCCATCTTCTTTACATTACTTGGCTTCTTTCAAATAATTTTGTAGATCTTAAAGCACAGATTTAAAAAGTTAATTATTAATCTAGAAGCAGAGATTTTGAATTAGTTAGCTGATATTGTTGTTTTAAATTAAAAAATTGAGATAGTTAGATTCATTTATATGCAATTGTAAGCAATAATACTGACAAATTCCATGTACCCTTTAACCAGTATTCGCCCAGCAAAATGTTAGTAAATTATCACAACCAGGATATTGATATTGACATGTTCAAGAAACAGAACACTTCCATCATCACAGTGATTCATTCCATTCAGCCGTTTTATAGCTACACTCACTCCCTCAACCTTGGGCAACCACCAATCTCTTCTCCATTTCTGTGATTTTTGTGAGCAACTTATTTTTAGGAACATTTCTCCAACAGTTGGTCTCCAGGAAGAAAAGACCGTTTTACACATACAGGGTTAATGACTTGTAGGTGGAAGCCAGGTATTATAGGTACACGTGCTCAGCATTACCTCATGTTGCTGTGCCAGCAGACAGTGTGGGGGCCTGAAATCCAGATTACTGAGCCGTCAGTACTGCAACTATTCTTGCCAGAAAATGCCCCTGCCAAAGGTTGACAGAATTTTCCTGCCTGAATTACACTACCTCCACAAAGCAGGCCTCAGTGGCAGAGTGTTTCTGGCCTCTTCTGACACTCAGATAGTCAGATACTATTTATAGTCCTGGGTAGCTGTGAAACAGATGAGGGAAGGTGTATTCTTAACCTGTCACCTTGTTGTGACTATTTACTGATGAGTATTGGGACTGTGAACCCTCCTTCTTTCCACCTCTGAAGCTTACCTTTGGTGCTGTGCAGTTCTGCTTTGACATCGTATTGTACCTAGAGCTTCTGGGATGCCACATGATGCCAAATAGTTCCTGCCTTTTCCTTCTTCTTTGCTGTCAATCTGACTTAATTATCTGATGATGTCACTATGGAAGTAAAAGCCATCCTCATTCTTAAACAAGCAGCTGTGCTGTTAGAAGAATCAGGAATCATCTAATGTCTGCAGCTATTTGGGCTTTTGTGTTTCACTTGCTCTTACCAGTAGCTCAACTAGCCCAAACATACCTATTTGAGGATGTGAAGTAATAAATCCAGTAGAGGAGATATTCGAGGAAATTGTTGTGGGCTTTTATGGATTGACATTGCGTATAACCCCTGCCTTTGGCATAAATCAGCTGTACATTTTCAATTTTGTTTACTGCATAAATCAAATGATATGGCTTAGAAGTAAAATAATTATGGCAAGAGAGTTGGTATTTAGACATACATTGCATTTATTTTTAATTAAACTATTTTAAATATTTTATTGTCACATACAGTCTTAAATCCCATAACAAAAACAACTTCTGCTTTATGACTGTAAGAATTGATACACAGAAAGGTTTAATGGACTCATAAAACCATGTCATGGTTGGGGAATAATGAAGGAACTCATGGATTTCTAAGCTATATTTCTTCCTTCCTTCTTTCTTTCTTTCCTTCCCTCCTCCTTCCTATTTTTCTTTCTTTAATATATGCCCAATTTTAACCTTGTTTGCAAGCTGAGGAACTGCTAAGAATTTTAATGGCCCATCTGGGTGTCTAATGTTCTCATTTGTAAATTTTAATTAGCCAGCTGAGTTGTGAAGAGAATGGAATGTGTGGTTTGGGGTTCTGGGATGACATGCAAAATAAAAATAATAATACAGAAAAAATTTAGTGAGGCAGCTGTGTGGAGCTTGTTAGTCATATTTGTGTTTAGCTCACAAGCAAATAAATTTAGGATGCTGATTTTTCTTATTTATCTGATTTACTCCATATACTCATATGGAGATTTAAAGTTTTTCATTTTCAGCAAATGAGTTTCTTGTTACCTTGGTACCTTTGTCAGTTATCCATGCATTAAAGGGTTTTCAGTGTCAGAACTTCAGCATTGTATTGGATGATTCTTGATGGAAGAAAAGAAACCCAGTGGTTATGCCTTGGAATTTAGTTTTGTTACTGGTAAATTTTAGTTCCAAAGAGACTACTAAACCTGGTTTGGTTATTTTATTTTATTTTTTTTTTTTTTGAGACAGAGTCTCACTCTGTTGCTCAGGCTAGAGTGCCGTGGTGTCAACCTAGGTCACAGCAACCTCAAACTCCTGGGCTCAAGCAATCCTTCTGCCTCAGCCTCCTGAGTAGCTGGGACTACAGGCATGCGCCACTGTGCTGGCTAATTTTTTCTGTGTATTTTTAGTTGGCCGCTTAATTTCTTTCTATTTTTAATAGAGATGGGGTCTTGCTCTTGCTCAGGCTGGTTTCGAACTCCTGACCTTGAGCGATCCACCTGCCTCGGCCTCCCAGAGTGCTAGGATTACAAGCGTGAGCCACCGCGCCCAGCCTGGTTTGGTTATTTTTTGACTCAAAAACATAATTTTATTGGAACATACTCTATCACTCAGTTTTAAATAAAATAGGTTGTTTTGAATGAGTAAGTAAAAAATTAAAGTGTGTGTACTGTGTTCTGAGCTGAGGATGTCAGGTTACATGAGTACTTACCATCTATTGACCAATATAATCAACCTTGAAATACAGTATTAGACAACTGCTTTCTGATTATCATAGTATATTAAGTTGACAGTTTGTTTGCTTGAGTTTCAAATTATTTAAATGAGAAATAACATTACTGCTGGTCCAACCAATGAAAAATCATGCCATTGACACTAGAATGTAAGCCCCGTGAGGGCAGAGACTTTGTAGGTCTTGATCACTGTTATATTTCTACCTACTAGCTGCTAGAATCTGACAATGCTAATTTGTTTAATGAATGAATAAATAATAAGCATAGGATAATAGATTGAGAAATTGTATAAAGTCTGTGTCTTTCATGCTCTATTTCCCTTGGGAAATATAATCAAACTATAAATTTATTCTGTAGGTAAAGAACAGGCTTCAATATGGTAAAACATTATATTCAGCATATATGACCTATTTTTAAAAGATTACCCAGCCACATGTTGTAGGTCATGCTTGCCTTCTAGATGGTCTCACATCCTTGATCAAATAAATGCAAGGATTCTTAAAAATATATAATTCCTGGCCGGGCTGGGCGTGGTGGCTCTCACATCTATAATCTTAGTACTTTGGGAGGTCGAGGCCAGAGGATTGCTTGAGGTCAGGAGTTTGAAACTAGTCTGAGCATGAATGAGATGCTGAGTCTACAAAAAATAGACAAATTAGCCGGGCATGGTGGTGCACACCTGTAGTCCCAGCTACTCAGGAGGCTGAGGCAGGAGGATCACTTGAGTCCAGGAGTTTCAGGTTGCAGTGATCTATGATGACACCCCTGCACTCCAGCCTGACAACATAGACACTGTATAAAAAAAAAAAAAAAAAAAAAAGAAAGAAAGAAAAGAACATATATAATTCTCTGAATCTCAAAACAAAGCAGGTAGAGTAGGAGGTGAACATACTTGAATGCTTACAGTGTGCTGAAAGTTTGTGTGTGTGTGTGTATAAGATCAATAGCAATTATTATCCATTGTACAGGTGAGAAGGTAAGCTCAAGTGAGTGGTAAAGCCTCATGTTGACTGAAGTTCTGTCTGACTTCAAAATCCATGCATTTGACATCATGTTATTTTTTCTGAGTACTGCAGTTTAATTTCTGTGGTTCATTTCACAGTGAAACTTCTTGAAGGAGTTGTTTGCATATACTGTTCCCAATTCTTACTGTGCTTAATCCCCGTGAATACTTTTCAGTCTTATATTACCTGACTTCTTTTGTACCATCTGACACTAAAGGTCTTGAAGGTCGCACTTGAGATCCTGTCTTCATGTGGTTTCTTCCATCTCCTGGTTTTCTACGTCTGACCACTCTCTTGAGGTTTCATTAAATTTACAGACCATTGGACAGGAGAAATGACATCCCAATTATATTGTTTTCCTGTCTGTAAACACGCATAGTTCCCATTTTAAGTCTTCTAAAAATGACTTTCAATGAAGTTTTATAATTTTCTTATAAAAGTTCTAGATACCTATTGTTATTATCAAAAATAGTATTTTTTATAATTAAAAGTTTTAACAGTTTGTTATAGGTGTAAAGAAACTTAGTTTTTATATATTCTTATATCAAGCAACTTATCTGAATTATTTCCAATAGTTTATCTGTATTTTCTCTTGATTTTTAAAAAAATATTTTATTTTGGAATAATTTTAGATCTATAGAAGAATTATGAAGACTTTATGGAGTTCCTTTATATACTCCTCCCCTAGCTTTCCCTAAGGTTAACGTCTTACATAACTGTGGCACCTTTGTCAAAACTAAGAAATTGATGCTAGTACAACACTGTTAACAAACTACAGACTTTATTTGGATTTCACCGCTTTTTCCACTAATGTCTTTTTTTTTGTTCCAGGATCCAATCCAGAATATCACATTGCATTTAGTCTCTTGATTTTTAATGCAGAGAATGGTACCATCAGCAAATAATAACAGTTTGGTCCATTAGTTTCCAAATCTTTGTGTTGTGTGTGCGCACACATGTGTGCAGGTATTACGTGTGCATATGCACACCTTCCTGTGCTAGCTTGGACTGACGCTCCTTCCAGGCTATACTTGCTCTATAGCCTCTGCTCCTTTAATTTGTGTAAGCTACATGCTCTTGGGAAGGTCTCAGCCACTTTATATCTCCCCGTTGGGGTTAGGTGCAGCCTGTGCTCCCAAGGCAGCCACTATTTGCTATGATTACCACAACTTTATTTCTAAGATAGATTTCTTTTTTGAACTGTAGATTCATATAGCTGACTGTCTTCTGGATATCTCTGTCTGGATTTTCCACAAGCACTGCAGTTTCAATATGTCTGAAGGGAACGTATCTCATTGTCTTCTCTTGCCAACTTACTCCTCCTGTATTTCTTACCACAACAGTCTCCCAGTTACCCAAGACAGAGAAAATCTTGGGACTTGTTTCCGAACTCTTTCCTCCCTTCTTCCCTGCCTTCATTTCTTCCCGCCTTCCTTCCTTCCTTCCCTCCTTCTTACCTCCTTCCCTTTTTTCCCCTCATATCCACTCCTGCTCATCCTGTTTCCTTCATGTCTTGTATTTATTGACTTCTCTCCATCCCCACTATTTCATTAAAAGCCCTTATTCTTTCATCCTGTTTCACACAGTGAAACTCCTTAACATAGTATTCAGAGGCTCTGACCTCTCCAGCCTAATCTCGTCCCCTACACCCCCTTCCGCAGCACGCACGCACACACACACACACACACACACACACACACCCTGTGCTAGCCTTGCCCAGCTGTGGGAAGTTCCCTGGATGTGCTGTGCTTTCTCTCCCTTTCTCCTTTGGAAGTTCTGTAGTTACAGCATCCATAGTTGTAGAACATATAGGATGCTTTCTTTTTGTTCCCATTTTCTCTGTTCCTAACTAACTCCTGCTAATTCCTTCAGTCTCCATACAGTTGTTACTGCTTCCAGGAAATGTATAATCTCTTAAGCTAGCTTAGGTGTAGCCTCTGAGCATTCTCAAAGTAGCCTGTGTATATTTCTCTCATGGCACTTACAGTATTGAGCTTGTTTAATTATCTGCATATGACCCCTCTTCCCCTTAACAATGCTGTATGTTCTTTGAGATCAAAACCAACATCATACTTTCCTTTGTACTTCCTGTTACTTGGCATGTAGCTGTTACCAATAAATGTTTATTGAATGAATAAATAAATGTATTCATCATTTGTGGAAACACTGACTTGACCACCTCCAAAAACCATATTCTTTCACCAGGGACAAACCTCTCTAAATGTCAGCTTCCTTATTTATAAATTGGGAGGGTACAGTGAATGATCCTTTAACCTGCTGATAACCCGATATTTTATGATTCTAAGATTCATCATCCTTGAGCATATTCAAAAGAAAATGATGCAGATTGTGGAGAACATTCCAAAATAGGAGTTCCAAAATATTTTGAGCACTGATAGTAACACTGAAGTAATAATTTGGCTTTCTGGTTATACTGTTTAATGTGTTGAGTGCTAGTGGTCTGAGCACTTGAACATTTGAGTGGTTTACTTATGGTGATCAGAGCTTCTGATCTTTTGCTTACATATCTAAATCATTTTAGAAAGATTGTGTCAATTTCCCTTCGCTAAAGATTTTCAAGTAAAAGTTGGACATTGTTTGCCATGGATGTTGTGGATGTGATTTAAGATGCAACTGTACCATGATAAGACTAAGTGACCACTAAGATTTTGCCTATGATTGGATTCTCCAATTTCGTGGTCTGTAGCTTTTGCTTTTGTGTTTGGACAGAGAGAAAAAAAAGGGAGAAGTTGAATTTTAAGCTTGGATAACACACTATTTATTTTCCCAAGTTCATCTCTTACTGGGTTTAATATCAACATTAGAAAGCCACCAGAAGTGTGTGTTTATCAAGATTGTTAACTTCCATGCATCCAGAAACTGACTTGAGAGGGTCAGTTCCAGCTTGTTGAAATGACTTGGGTTAAATCAGTGTCTAAAGTCCAGTTTAGAAAGGTTTTTTAGTGTAGTTTTTTTTAATTTTAAAAACTTAAAAAATGTAAAATGTAACGTAGATACAGAAAGTCACATAAAACAAAGTTATACTTTAATGAATTATTGCTATTTAAAGAGTCTTATAACTGTAACTCAGGCCAACAAACAGGACTTTGCCAGCCACCCCAGAAGTCTCTCTATGCCTCTGTCTGTATCACAGTCCTGTCTTCCCAGTAAAAATGTACAGATTTTTATTTCAGTCACTTCTTCATTTTTCTTTCTTTCTTTCTTTTTTTTTTTTTTTTTTTTGTATTTTTTTCCTTTTTCCTTTTTTTTTTGAGACAGGGCAGGTCTTGCTTTGTCACCCAGGCTGGAGTACAGTGGCAGGATCATAGCTCACAGCAGCTTCAAACTCCTGGGCTCAAGTGATCCTCCTGCCTCAGCCTCCCAAGTAGCTGGGGACTACAGGTGTGCATGCCCCGCTAATTTTTTAATTTTTTGTAGAGTCGAGGTCTGGCTATGTTGCCCACGTTGGTCTCAAACTCCTGGGTTTAAGCAATCCTCCTGCCTTAGCCTCTCAAAATGTTGGGATTACAGGCGTTAGCCAACTAGTTCTTTATTTTTCTTCATAGTTTTGTCATACCAATGGGTATCCCTGAATAGTCTACTTTAGTTTTGCCTTTTAACATACTTGAGTTTTTAACCCTCTTTTCAGCTCATGTCCTCCTTCCATTCTTTTTTCTCCTGCAATTATTTATTCAAGAAATTGCAAAATCTCAGGACACAAAATGCACACAAATCAATAGTTTTCATATACACCAGTAACAGTCAAGCCAAGAATCAAATCAAAGACACAATATTTTTAACAATAGCATCAAAGAAAATAAAATATTTAGGAATATATTTAACTGAGGAGGCAAGAGACCTATATAGGGAGAACTACAAAACACCAAGAAAAGAAATTACAGAGGATGTAAACAGATGGAAAACGATACCATGCTCATGGATCAGCAGAATCAATATTGTTAAAATGTCTATACTACCCAAAGTGATCTACAGAGTCAGTGTAATCCCTATTATAATACCAACATCATTTTTCACAGATCTAGAAAAAATAATTCTGTACTTCGTATGGAACCAGAGAAGACCCCATATACCCAAAGCAAGCTTAAGCGAAAAGAACAAATCAGGAGGCATCAATCTGCCAGACTTCAAGATATACTACAAGGCATAGAGAGGCTTCTGGGTGGCTGGAAAAGTCATGTTTTTTGACCCAATTTACAGTTACAAGGCAATAGCAGCCAAAACAGCAAGGTACTGGCACAAGAACAGAGACATTGACCAATGGAACAGGACTGAGAATCCAGATATAAAACCATCCTCATGTTGTCATCTGATCTTTGACAAAACAGAGAAAAACATACACTGGGGAAAAGAAACCCTACTCAATAAATGGTGCTGGGAAAATTGGATAGCTACATGTAGAAGACTGAAACAGGATCCACACTTCTCACCTCTCACAAAAATCAACTCATAATGGATAACAGACCTACACCTAAGACATGAAACCATAATAATTTTAGAAGAAAATGTTGGAAAAATTCTTATAGATATTGGCCTAGGCAAAGAGTTTATGAAGATGACCCCAGAACAATCACAGCAACAACAAAAATAAATAGGACCTGATCAAATTAAAAATCTTCTATATTGCCAAGGAAACTATCACTAGAGTGAACAGACAACCTACAGAATAGGAGAAAATATTTGCATGCTACACATACAATAAAGGGCTAATAACTAGAATCTGTATAGAACTTAGGAAAATTAACAAGAAAAAAATCAAACAACCCCATTAAAAAGTGGGCAAAGGACATGAACAGAAACTTTTCAAAAGACAACAGACTAATGGCCAACAAATATCAAAAATTGCTCAGCATCTTTAATCATCAGGGAAATGCAAATCAAAAGCACAATGAAATATCACTTAACTCCAGTGAGAATGACTTTCATCAAAAAGTCCCAAAACAACAAATGTTGGCATGGATGTGGAGAGATAGGAACACTCATACACTGCTGGTGGGACTGCAAATTAGCACAACCTCTATGGAAAGTATTATGAAGATACTTCAAAGAACTAAAAGTAGAACTACCATTTGATCTAGAAATCCCACTACTGTGTATTTACTTAAAGGAAAAAAAGACATTGTATAATAAAGACACCTGCACTCAAATGTTTATAGCAGCACAATTCACAATGGCAAAGATGTGGAAACAACCCAAGTGCGCATCAATACATGAGTGGATTAATAAAATGTGGCGTATGTGTACCATGGAGTACTATTCAGCCACAAAAAACAATGGTGATCTAGCACCTCTTGTATTATTCTGGATGGAACTGCAGCCCATTCTTCAAAGTGAAGTATCACAAGAATGGAAAAACAAGCACCACATATACTCACCATTAAATTGGCACTAACTGATAAACACATGCACATATGGACGTGACATTCATCAGTTGTTGGGCAGATGGGAGGGGCCTTGGGGGATGGGTAAATTCACACCTAATGGGTGCGGTGCACATTTTCTGGGGGATGGGCAGGCTTGTAGCTCTGACTTGGGCGGTACAAAGGCAACATATGTAACCAAAGTGTTTGTACCAATGTGATATTCTGAAATGAAATAAAAAAAAAATAAATTGGATTGTTTGCTCTATAGAGTTTCTCCATCTGGATTTTGCTGATTGCTTTAGATGTATAGGACTTGACGGTTTTGAACAAGTGTGCCTGTTTCATGCCTCAGTCCTGTAATGACATTCTACCTGGAATATCATTCCCCCTTGTCTCTCCCTAGCTAATAGCTTGTTCATGTGATTATAACCAACTTATCCTTCAGAACTTAGCTCAAAACTCATCTCTCCTAGAAATATTCCCTGAGTTTTCATCTGATAATAAACATGTCCTTTTCTGTAGTGTCCTAGCACCTGTGTAAAATTTCAGTATGACACCAGTCACATTGCTGCAGTTCTTTGTCTTGTTAAAAAATATATATTAAGAGGTTTGTTGCAAGGAATTGGCTGTTACCACAGTGGGGGTTGGATAGGCAAGTCTAAAATCCACAGGCAGGCTGTCAGAATGGGCAGGCCAGAATTCTCGGGCAGAGGCTAAAGCACCTGACCAGAAGGAAGAATTACTTCTGGGAAGCCTTAGCTCTGCTTGTGAGGCTTTTCGACTGATTGAATGAGGTCTATGAGATTATCAAGGATAGTCTTTACTTAAAGTCAACTGATCATGAATTTTAATCACATCTATAAAATACCTTTATGGCAACACCCTAATTTGTGTTTAATTAAATTACTGGGACTGTAGTCTAGCCAAGTTGACACATAAAATATTGATCATTGCACGGCATCTTTTGCTTTTCTCTCTGAACTTATGCTTAATTGTTTTTATTTTTCTTTTTCCTACTTTTGGCCTCTGAAAGTTTCCTCTTTTTTTCATGCTTTGACATTTTTAGCAGCTTAATACTGGAAGAAGTTTTCAGAATATCTAATCCATCATATTACCCCTGTCTTTCTTTTCCATGAGGCAACAACAAACATTCCTTAGATACTGTTGCCTGCCAGGTACTGTGCTACAGCTAGGGATACAGAGATGGATAGAGTATAGTTCTCTGCTTTCCAGAAGCTCACAGTCAGTGGGAGGGACAGGTATGTGCTATAAAACTGCTCTAAGGCCATGCATGTTCGATCTTGCCTGTAATGCTAGCACTTTGGGAAGCCAAGCTGAGAGGATCACTTGAGGCCAGGAGTTCAAGACCAGCCTGAGCAAGAGTAAGACCCCATCTCTACAAAAAAATAGAAAAATTACCTAGGTGTGGCAGCCCGTGCCTGTGGTCCCAGCTACTTGGGAAGCTGAGGTAGGAGGATCATTTCAGCCCAGTAGTTTGAGGTTGCTGTGAGCTATGATAACCCCCACTGCACTCTAGCTCCAGTGACAGAGCAAGACCCAGTCTCAAAAACAAACAAACAAAGAATAAAAACAAAAACAAAAAAACCCAAAAACTGCTCTGAGTGAGGGAAGCAAGATAATGTGACAGCTTCCTTTCATATTAATAGGTGCTTAGTATACAACAAAAGAAGGTTTTTATACTACAAAAAATGTTCTATTTTACAGTCATTTATTAATCACTTTGTAGGTGGCAAGCTTCATATTTTTATCATGGGGAAAATATCTTGCTTTTTTCCCCTGCTTTTTTGATAGCTATGGCAGAAAATTTTCAGGTGTATAATAAAAAAAAAGCTGATTTTTGATACTAATTGAAGTATTAGAGTTTTTATATAATGTGAATACCAGGGCTTTAACATTTATCTACATATAAAAATATAAAGTAGTATTTTAGTACTGCCAGAAATCAGGCTGAAGATGACAGCTTCTCTAGTTAGGCATAGAGGGGAATAGATCATTTTTATGGTGCAGAATTGTTGATCAGTCGTCCTCCATTTTTCAGAACAAATTTTTTTTTGAGACAGAGTCTCACTCTGTTGCCCAGGCTAGAGTGCCGTGGTATCAGCCTAGCTCACAGCAACCTCAAACTCCTGGGTTCAAGCGATCCTTCTGCCTCAGCCTCCCAAATAGCTGGGACTACAGGCATGTGTCACCATGCCCGGCTAATTTTTTCTATATATTTTAGTTGGCCAATTAATTTCTTTCTATTTTTAATAGAGACAGGTCTCGCTCTTGCTCAGGCTGGTTTCGAACTCCTGACCTTAAGCGATCCTCCCGCCTCAGCCTCCCAGAATGCTAGGATTACAGCGAGCCACTGAGCCCTGCCCGGCCTGAACAAAGTTTTGCTAGCTTGTCTGTTATTTTGTTTCATTTCCTAAAAAGTGTAGAAAATTTTAGTCTGTACTCTACGTGTACAGAAATGTAATATAATTCTTTTCATTTCCTATCTTAAAGTAGTTAATGTTTAAAACTACTCCTTTAAGAAGACCCTCCCTTAACCCGCAAATGAAATCGTTAGCTTATGCCTTTGCTGTGGCGTAGGATCCGATGGCTTTGCTTATTAAGAGTCTCGTAGATCTCAAGTATAATTATTTTATTGTATCTTTCCTCACTGTAAAGCCAGTCCAACATGGAACAGCGACAACAAAAAAGCTCACTTGAGTGTAACCAGATTTAATTTCACTGGACGGAACTGTGTAGTATTCCAGTATCCTTGCGTATTGGCTGAGATTTCTCATTGTATAGAACCAGCAAAGTATGTCAAGGACTCTGTCTGAAACATTAACAGTTTTTAAACCCTTCAATACATTGCTACCCCAGCTTAACCTTAATTACCCTTTTCTGCTCACTCTGTGACACAGGAGTGACAAGGGAGTCCTGAGGCACTGATGGGCTAGCAGACCTGCATCTCACCTTCTCTAATACAGTTTAGTGGACATCTGCCCCGTATTCCCTGTCCCCCCAAACCTCGCCAGTTTTCAAGTGCATTATTAGTTGTTGCTCAGGTGTCTTTCGTCTTTATATTGCATAATTGTTGTGGAGCTTGCTCTTTTTTCTCAGTGGTGTTAAAAAGGTAATTTTTCCCATTGTTTACAGTCAAACTACAACTTCAAGCAGAAGAGAGAGGGGTTGTGTCTATCAAAGGAGTGTGTGCGAACCGTTACCTTGCTATGAAGGAAGATGGAAGATTACTGGCTTCTGTAAGTAATGCTTTCTGTTTTTGCAGTTTTTTTTCTTTTTTTATTTTTAACACCGCTCATATGAAGTGGAGACTGGATGGGACTTGGGGCAGTCTTGATTCGGAGCATGAGCTCTAAATCGCTGCTTTTGCTCTGCAAAGCTATTAAACTGTAATTCAAAAATTTTTCCTTATACCATGCCATCAAACATGAAGATCAGTTCGTGAAGATCAGAATAGACACATAAAATTTTGATTATGTGTTTTCAAATTTATTCTGTAGAATGTGATATATAAAACATTTGCAGTATAGAATACTAGCTGAGAATGTGGGCTTTTAACCTGGGTACACATGCTGATTCTGCCACTTACTAGCTGTGTGTTCTTGGGCAAATTATTCTGAGTTAGTTCCCTCACCTGTAAAATAGAAACAGTAATGATCCAGTATCACTGAGGTTTTGTGATGATTTAATTAAATACTATATACCAAGTGCTTACATCAGTTTCTGACACATAACAGATCCTCAATATTGTTACTTCCTCCTCATGCTATTCTCATTTATGTATAAATCAGGGCAGGGACTTTTCTTTTTTGTTTTATCGCAGCTGGTCGGGGGGCCTAGCTCCTGGCTGGTATTCTTTCCACTAGTGCAAACTCCCTGTCAACTTCACCTTTGTTATCAGAAATAGGATTGCATGTCTGTTGAGCATACATAGTGTGTGGGGAATGGTGCAGGAAACTAAGGAAGTAGGGCCGGGTGTGGTGGATCACACCTGTAATCCTAGCACTTTGGGAGGTTGAGGTGGGAGGAGTGCTGGAGGCCAGGAGTTTAAGGTTGCTGTGAGCTATGATGATGCCACTGTGCTCTAGCCCAGGCAACAGAGAAAGACCCTGTCTAGGAAAAAAAAAAAGGAAGATACTGTAAAAGACACAGATCTTACTCCTTTCTCTCTGGGGGAGTAGACAGTGTATGTATGTAGAAGTGTGTGTGTATGTGCATGTGTGTTGTGGGTATACCAATGCCAGTGGCCAGTCATAACCTCTCTATAACTTTCCCCACAGAAGTGACTAATAGTATCAAGCATTGTGGTGTTTTGAACAGATAGTTTTTGATTTTTTTTTCTGAATGAAGACCTTTGAATTTTTAAAGATGATAAAACAGACTTACAGAGAAAAAGTGTATTTCAACCATCCCAATTTCAAATTGATTATCTGACAAAGATATACTTATGTTGATATTAGCAGTTTATGTGATTTTTTGCAGGATAAATATTAATAACAGATTTGGGTGTAGTGGCTCTTAATTTTGGAAGGGTTAATTGGATTAATTTTAGAGTCCTCTTCAAGAATAGCCAATACTTACTGATGTATAGTGTGCCAGATGCTGTGCTAGGCTCCAGGCTTATATAACTGGATATCACATGGTCTATATGCCCTTAATGAGTCACAATCCAGGGGTAGCAGAAATGTAAATAAGTATTTGTAATAATGTGTAAGGCTTTTGATGTTTTGCTTCTGTATTTTGCATACATGCATAGTAATAGTGGAAAGGATAATATTATGATCTAGGAAGTAATACATGAAAGGAAGTGATAACACTTGTCTAGAATTGGGGGGGATGACCTATAAGTAGAATTTTAGGTGATGTTGAGGGAGGAGTTCAGCAGGCAGTCAGGGAGCAGGAGTAGAGAAGGTATGGATAACTCGGCGACATATGGCATGCAAAGGCACGGATGCAAAAAGCTGTTTGGGGTATCTCTAGAATTACAAATAATTCACTAACACTGGAGTGTAAAGTGCAAAGAAAAAGAAAGGTGGGAAGGAAGAGGGAGAAGGCTGAGAGGTAGACAGACTGCCTGTGGAAGGGGTTACACACCATGCTATGCGCAGCGGAAAGCCAGAAGGAGTTTTAAGCAGAGACCTGATCACATTTGAATTTGAGAGAGATCACTGTGGCAGCAGTGTAAAGAATGCATTTGAGGGGGCTGACACTGGCGGAGAAAGACCAGTTAGAGGGCCCCTGTAATCGTCCAGGCAAGTGGTGATCAGACCTGGCAATAACAGCAGGACAAAGAGGACGGAGTCAAGGGCTAGCACTTGTGGTTGATTTGATTTAGGAGTGAAGTAGAGAGAAAAGTCAAAGATGGCTTTTAGGCTGTGGTTTAGATGAGAAGGTAGATGAGAAATGGGAAGGAGGAAAAGAGAAAGATTTGGGAAAAGGTAGGAAGTTCAAAGTTAGACCTATTTAGTTTGAGTTGCCTATGAGAAATTCAGGTGAAGATGTTCACTAAGTAGTTGGAATTATAAATCTGGAGCTTAGAGGAGAGATCTGCGTTGATATATAGATGTAGGTGTCATTGGCATATAGGTGGTGCTTAAATCGGGGGAATGGATGAGGTTTCTTAGGTAAAAAATATAGCTCTAAAAGATGAACAATTTGTGACTTTTGCTTCTTCCACTCTGTCCTTGTCTTTTTTTTTTCTTTTTTCTACCAATCTCTTGTCAACACAAGAGGTGATGTAATTCTTTGGCAATCTACCAAAGTAGCATTTTAAATATTTCCCAGGACAGTGAATCAATAAGTAATTTTGGATGACATTGATATCGTAGGAGAGAGAGGAAAAAGTGTTTCCAATGTCCCTACCCTTTTCACCTTAGGATGAAATCACTGTACAAATCACTGTTGCTTCTGCAGTGGTGTTAGTTTGGCTACTGTCAGACAGTGAGGGTGGTAGAGAAAAGAAAGGAGATGTGTACATTTGCTTCTGTCATAACTGACTATGGACAACACTAATCAAATGGTTTTAAAGCACCAGCCTTTTATATGTCTGTCTTAATCTGGTTCAGTGAGTGCCTTGAGATTAGCATAGGCTGAAATATTAGTATATCTATAGTGATAAAAATCCCCATAGTTGTTAAAAGTGATGAAAACAAACAACCCCATTAAAAAGTGGACAAAAGACACGAACAGAAGCTTTTCAAAAGAGGACAGACTAATGGCCAACAAATGTATGAAAAAACACTCAACATCACTAATCATCAGAGAAATGCAAATCCAAACCACAATGAGATATCATCTAACCCCAGTGAGAATGGCTTTTATCAAAACATCCCAAAACAATAGATGCTGGTGTGGATGCGCAGAGAAGAACACTTACACACTGTTGGTGGGACTGCAAGCTAGAGTAGCCTCTATGGAAAACAGTATGGAGATTCCTCAAAGAACTAAAAGTAAACCTACCATTTGATCCAGCAATCCCAGTACTGGGTATTTACCCAAAGGAAAAAAAGTCATTTTTTCAAAAAGACACCTGCACTAGAATGTTTATTGCAGCGCAATTCACAATCGCAAAGGTGTGGAATCAACCCAAGTGCCCATCAGTTCATGAGTGGATTAATAAAATGTATATGTACACCATGGAGTACTACTCAGCCATAAAAAATGGGCTTTTGCAACAATCTGGATGGAACTGGAGACCATTTTCCTATGTGAAGTATCGCAAGAATGGAAAAACAAACATCACGTGTACTCACTATTAAATTAGAACTAACCGATTAGCACTCATGTGCACAGATGAAAGTAAAACTAAATGGAAATCATGCAGGTGGGAGGGACGAAGAGGAGGTGGGTGAAGTCATACCTAATGAGTACAATGTACACTATCTGGGTGATGGGCACACTTACAACTTTGACTCAAGCAGTATAAAAGTAATCCATGTAACCAAAACATTTGTACCCCCATAATATCTGAAATTTAAAAAAAAATGAAAAAAGTGATGAAAACAAAAGGCACTCTACCTTAAAGTGAACTTCTAAAACTACTAGGGTACATAAAAAGGAGACAAATTATAGTCCTGAAAACTGAACTGTCATCTCATTCTTACAGAATTCAGGGACTAGGCATTAAGCTTCTTAAACTGTTGATTATGTACCATCAGAAGCATAAGATGCTCTAAAAAGTTTTTTCTAGTTTCCTCCTTAGCTAAATAGCAACTTCCACAGGATTAAGGTCATAGCATTTTATTTAGCCTTAATTGTGTTTCTATCTCCTTGGATGTGTATTAGCTCTTCTTGATGCAATAGATTTCTACCAAGTTGACACAGTAAGAATTAATTTAGCAATTCTTAGAAATTTATCAAACACTCTGCAGGGACAAAGCCATGGCTATTAAACATAAATAGAAAATTCAGGATTTATTAGTCCCCTTTAGGAGTGGTACCAGCCAAGATCCAGTTGTTGTAACTATTTACGTATGTTCCAGTTCCCATCATATGAACTTACTCCTGCCAAGTTCACGAGTTAATCTCTAGTCTTACCATCTCATCTCTAGCTTGCTGCCATGCCTTTTCAGCAGCAATCCTATCTCTTTCAAATTGGTCTGGGTGGGTTGGGTCAACTTTCAGATGAAAAAGTTAAGCGTCACCACCTCAAAACCAAAGAGATGACACTAGTGATTCAGTAAGTGGCACACTCTCTCAGTCAGATCCGTAGACACTGAGCTGTCAACAACAGCAACTTTTCATGTAAGTCCAGTGTTCTGATCAGTAGCCATCATTTGGGGATGCAGATGTGCCTCATAACCAGGAGAAACTGGGATTTATGAACTTGTACTTGACAAAGGCATAATCCTTCCCACTCTGCTACCTGGCCGTTTTTCAGATTGCTGTGTTATGGCACATCTTGGGGTTCTTCTGTATTTTACTCACATGTGATTCCTAAAACATTCTAGTTTCCTCCCAGAAATCTCTGGATACATAAAACATTTGGTTTCTAAGAGTTATGTTAGATTGATTATTACCAGTTAGAATATGAGAAAACACTGGTTTGTATACCATTTTTACCCCAACGTCTTCATATATTAATGGTATGAATGCATTCAGGTTACTGATTTCTCACCGTTTGAAAACATTTCTGAAGGATCTTTTCTCTCATTTTGAAGTTATGAAATATGAAAGTTCAAAGGGTAAATTATAATTTAACTGCCAAAGCCTGTATTTGAAGGCTACAGTTGAGTAGTTCTTTAAAGCACAATAAACTTCTTACTCAATTCCATAGCAGGATAAATTTTGTTGCTATGAGCAACAGAAGTGCAGAACAAATATTAGGATTTGTGATTTAAGTGTTCACAAATTGTAGATTTTTTTTAGAAAATTGCACAAAGTGAGGTTAATTGTGGTTTTGAATTTAAATCACCAAACCACAATGTTAGCACTGGTATGAAAAACCTTGACTGTTCTTCATCTGCTAGAAAGTTGCACATTGTTTTCTATATAATGTTAGAGTATAGATCATGATACTCTGAAAAAAATATCTCAGTAAGTTATAGAATGTAACTTGTATTCATCCACCATGGTGAAATAAGGAAAAATTATTTATATTCGCTGAGGATATTCATTTAACTGCTGTAAAAGTGAAATACATTTTGCCTATAGAATAGCTTTTAGTTGAGGGGACTTAATGAAATCTATCGTATAGTAAAGTGGGGAAAATAGATTTTTGAAGGCTTAATTAGTCAGTTTGACAATGTATACTGATTAAATTTGTCAGAAAAATACAGTAATTGAGAAGGGGAATGTATATCATTTTAATAGATAAAATACTAGATTAAATGCAAAGGTTAATGCCCAATAAGAATTACTGCTTCTTGTAGAATACATTCTGTAAATTTTTATACAACCTATAGATATTACAAAATTAAGATCAAATTTACTTTTAACTTTGCACAATTTGTGTGTTTCATTTTGTTCTGAAATCGCCAGCATTGATACTTACATCATGTCTGTTTTTAATTCTCAGAAGTGTGGTGTAAGCAAAAGCATTTTAAGATTCCTATTGAGCAAACTCCCTCGTAAGCCAAAACTGCAAATTCAAAGTACTGTAAAAGAATAAACAACCCGGTAAACAGAGCATGAGGAAATGGTCATAAGGTTCAAATCTAAAATTAGGAGTGGAATAGAATTGTGAGGCCAATGCATAAGGAGAGGAAAGTGGGGGTAGGGGCAAGGACTGGGGGGATGTGGGGAGCCGGAGGAGAACGTATTCTGTGAAAATAGTTCTTATTTCTTTTCATATTGTGTGCAAAGGCTGTTAGAGATTGGGGGGGAGGATTCTAAAGATCATCTAATCCAATCTTCTTATTTTACAGATGAGGGAAGTGATGCCCAGAGAAGTTAAAGAGCTTGATCCAAAGATACAAGTTAGGGATAAAAGCAAGATTAGAGCCCAGATTTCACAGCCCACCAGACATCCTCACAGATGTCAGGAATTAGGGTAATCAAACTCTGGGAAAGGACCATCTGGTCTAGTTTCCTCAGGGACCAAGTAGTCCTTTTAAACCATATTCTGTATTTCAATTCCTAGTGTGGATTTTCCCTGGTCCTACTTGTTTAGTTCTTATTTAGATTTTTCAATGCCATTGAATTGTATTTTTATGGTACACTTATCTAAAGTAGTTTCATTTGTTCATTGTTTTAACAAATACTTATTGATCACTTACTATGTGCCAGGCACTGATACAGCATTTGACACAATAGATGAAACTCTTTACCTACATGGTATTTACACTTTGATGAAATAAAGTGATACGTGTGTATAAACAAATTATCTGTATTTGGGCATAGTAGGGCACAAAAATGAATGAGGTGCTTTTATTTTTCATATTATAGCTAAAGTTACTATATTCAGTTACTCGAGAAACTCTTTTTTGTGATGGTACTTGTAGCACTAGGGTCAGAGAGGTAATGGGATAGGACGGGGGGACAGATCCCATAGAATTTTTGAAGGCTATTATAAATATTTTGGCTCCTATTCTAAGCAAATGGAGAGCCACTGTAGGGTCTTTTTTTTTTAAAAAAAAATAAATTTTAGTTTTAGAATAGTTTTAGGTTTGCAGAAAAGTTGTAAAATAATAGTGTCTATATACTCCATACTCAGTTTCTCCTATTATCAACGTCCTATGTTAGTATGGTACACTTGTCACAACTAATTAACCAACATTGATATGTTACTACTAGCTAAAGTTCATACTTTATTTATATTTCCTTAGTTTTTACCTAACGTCCTTTTTCTGTTCCAGGATCCCATGTTTAGTCATCATGTTTTAATGTCCTCTAGACTGTGACAGTCTCTTAGACTTTCCTTATTTTTTATTACTTTGACAGTTTGAGGAGTACTGGTCAGGTATTTTTTAGAATGTCCTTCAGTTTGGGTTTGCCTGATGTTTTCCTCATGGTTAGACAGGGACTATGAGTGTTTGGGAGGAGGATCACAGATACAAGGTGCTATTTTCATGACATCATGTAAGGATACACACTCTCTTTCATGATTTATCACTCGTGAGGTTAACCTTGCTCACCTGGCTGAGAGTATTTATCTTCACTGTAAATTTACTCTTTCCTTCCCTTTCCATACTATACTCTTTGGAAGGAAGTCACTATGTATGATTGAGGGGGTTATGGTTATGCTCCACCTCCTTGAGGGGTTAGTATCTACATAAATTATTTGGAATTCTTTTGCATGGGAAATTTGTCCATTCTGCTCCATTTATTTATTCAATCATTTATATATGTATATGATCATTGATATTATTTATAGTTTGAGTTATAATCCAATACTATGTTACTGATTTTGTTGCTCAAATAGTTCCAGCTTTGGCCATTGGGAGCTCTTTCAGTTGGTTCCTGTGCTCATTGACATATCCCAATCAATATGTCTGTTTTGAGTACGTCATTATTTTTTGGCCTACAAGATGCTCCAGGACCATTTTGTATATTCCCTGTGCCATCCTAGAATGAGCCATTTCTCCAGGGAGCCTTTGTACATTGTATTGAAGAATGGCATTAGAAACCATGATCTGGATGCTGGGTGTGCTTGTTGCTACAGATATTTCTATATTTGGCCATCTGCATCTATATTAAACTAAATAAGAGTTAGTTCACACTGATGTCTCCAACCCTACTCTGTCAGTATCACATGACTATTTTAGCTTCCCCTCCTTGGCTTGTCTGTAACCTCCCACCCCAACAGTGAGAAACCTGGCTCCCACCATTCCTAGGATCAGCTTTTCATTTTGTATCAGTCTCTCCCCGCATTTTTTGTTTAAGTTCAAAGTAAATTAAATATCTAGACAAAAAACAAGTCAAGCTATTTAAAATGTTGATTATGCTTTTTCATACTACATTGGTTTCTTCTGTATTCAGATATCCCCACAAAGGGTCAAACTCCTAGCACCATCTTTAAAACCATTAGCATCATCATTAGTAGCAACAAATGGTTATTGGGCCCCTCTTATAGGACCCCGCCAAGCTGGTTTATGTGGACAGCCTCCAGGGAAACTTAGACGTGTTGCCCTATCACTAACATATAACAGATTTATATGACTGCCATACATGTATATATCTATATTCAGTTTTTTAGAGTTCATACCTTTTAGAATTGAGAATAATATTTTATTGGAATTATTTTACATAACACATTTTCTAGCACTCCAGATAAATGAATACTTTTCAACTTCCGATTTTGTGGTTGGCAGTAGCAAGAGGGACAGAAAATTATGTGACGTGTTTGCTGCATAGTAGGTGCTCAGTTAATACTTATCATCGCCATTTGGATGTCTCATATTCATCTCAAACTCAACATGTACGAAACTGAATTACTAATCTTTTCCTACTCAGAGTTTTCCCTGTCTCAGTTGATGGCAAGTCCATCATTCTAGAACATAAACTTCAGTGCTGTCCTTGATTCCTGTTTCTGTCACACTGTATATCCAGTCTATCAGGAAACCCTGTTGGTTCTCCCATCAAAATATAAGAAAGCTTCTTGTCTCTGCTGTTACCTCTGTGATCTGAGTCTCTATTCTCTCTCCCTGTATTACTCAATAAGCCTCTAACTGGTCTCTGTCTGTCTACTTTTGGCCCCCTGTAGTCTTGGCAGCAAGAGGAATCCTGGAAAAACAGATCATGTTTTTCTGCTCAAAAGCCTACAGTAGCTCTCCATTTTCTTAGAGTAGGAGCCAAAATATTTACAATAGCCTTCAAAACTCTATGAGTTCTGCTCTCCTGTCCCATCCCATTACCTCCCTCTCTGACCTCATTTCCTACTACTCTTCCTCTCAGGCCCTCTACTTTGACCACATTGGCCTCGAACACTCAGGTATGATCCTGTCACACGGCCTGTGCACGGCTGTTCTGATTGGAACGCTCTTCTCTGACATCTGGGTGGTCAATCCTTCACCTCCTTCAAGTGTTTACTCAAAAATCACTTTCTCAGTGGAGCCTACTGTACCCGTGCTGTTTACTATTACAGCCTAGCCTCTGCCCCCGCCACTCCTGGTCTCTCTTACCCTGCTCAGCTTTACTTTTTTCCCCTCATATTTCTCATATTTTAACATAGAATATTATTTGTTTTGTTATGCTTATTGTGTCTCCCTAGCTAGAATTTGAGTGGCACAAAGGCAGGGGTCTTTAGTTTGTTCACTGATGTGTCCCAGGTGCTTAGAAGAAAAAATATGTATACATTGAATGAATAAATGCACTGTTTGAACTGTGTGCTTCCTGTACCCTCAAATTATTATTAAATCTTAAAAAAAATCAACAAAATGAAAACCTAATTTGATGAAAAGGTGTCAGGTAGATACATGGACAAACGGTGTCCACAATCTAAGTTACTAAAAGCACTGAGCTTTAAATTCCTCATTTGCTGATGAGTATAATTATGTTAAAAGATTGTTGTGAAATGATGTGCATGAAAGCCATCAATAACCGTGAACTTCTCAGCTATTAGCCTGTATAAAATAAGGCCTTGAAAGCAAGGTACAAGTTGTTACAATCCCTTAGAAGTCACTTGCCCACTTCCTCTATGATGTTCTTCTGAAGACCTTTTTCTCTTAAGTTTGAAATGGTGAACAAACATTGAGAATAGGAAAAGAGCTCTGTAAATATGTTTAGAATGTTTAATAAAATTATATTGGGCCAATTTTTAATAGGAACACTGAGATCACAGTCACTGAAGATGATTTGTAAACTTAGAATGGACAGACTTGAAAATTGTGTTTATATTGGGCTGTTAAACATCTGCTTTTCTTAAGAACTGAATTCTGGCTCTACTACTGATTTAAAAAAAATAAATTTGTCATCAAGTGCAGAACAGTTGTTTCGTAAATTTACATGGCTGAACATTCAGCACAGATGCGAGTTTTCCTTCCCTCCACTGTTTTTTCAAAGGTACTAGTAACCTCTGTAAAAAAAAAAGAGAAAACAGTTTGTGGGTTCCATGATATATCCACTTAGTCCCTGGTACTATTTCTTTTCTCTGAAATATTAGGAACTGGCTGAAAAGGCAAACATCATTGGCATGGTAGGTGTCCCAGGAGGCCGAGCACTGTAGGGAGTGCCGTCTGGCAAGGTGGGGCATCCGGAAGCTGACAGCACTGCAAAAATGAACATACAATGGAATGGTCTTAAGTTTACCTCTGGAGAATCAGCCTGTGAAGGTCAATGATGACCTTTCACATTACCTTCATGATTACTGTGACTTTTCCTTTCACTCTTTAGTTCCCCTCCACTTCTATTCCTGGTTTTAAACCTGGAATAAGAAAAAGAGAGGTTTTTTTTAAATCAGTTGCAATGAAAATAGAGTTAACACAGGTTAACTTCAGTTCACATAAGAAGGGTACTAAATTTCACCCCAGGTAGAGTGAAAGTATTGGATTTGAAATATCTACATTCCTCTTGTAATATTTATATCACTCTTATCATACTTGAATCTTTATGAACAGCACAAGACAGTCGTGTGTATCATATAGCTGGGTCCTGTACAATGTTTGCTTCTCGATAAGTCCACATATGATGTATTTGCATCAGAAAGACTTAAGTGTCTCTGTTGGTAGTGTATTATGTAATGGCAGGTTAGTTAAGTTTGTATCTCAATTTTTAAAAATTCAATGAACAGCAGTCAAAATATTAAAACCAAGCAAATATCCAGTAAAATTCTTATCTCTAGAAGCAGATTATAGGATCTAATATCATACCCTTATTTTAGATGGCTGAGACACGTTATTTACTTTTCCGTCTTTTCCAGTCCTTTTAATTTTTGTCATGTTTTTGTCACAGTTTGCGTGATTGTTTGACTTATCCTGGAACCAAAGAATCTGGGGAAAGGTTCAAGTCTTTTTACTGTGGGTTTTCCCAAACTTGAAGTTTCCTGGATATGAGTAATATAAAAATAAGCTGGAATCTGGCATATTCATTAATACAAAACCATACATTTATGCAGTATATCTCTGTATACATCTTATATTTATATGTTTAGATACAAATGTGTAAAAATTTATATGGTTTTCTATATAAGTTTTTCATTCGATTGATAATATATATAATTGTAATGTAAAAAATAAATGATGTTTTTTCTTTTAAAGTGAGTAACTCTCGATCTCCTGCCTTCCCACACTAGAGGTCAGTAAGTATCAGTGCTACCCTGTGAAGTAGTGTTTTGAATATTTAAATAATGTGGTAGCCCATTAGTCTCTATTACTTAGAATATTATTTCCAGATCCAACTATTTGAGAGTCTGCTATTTTTTCTTGATAAACAGTTGAATTGAAATAAAAAGGCAGAGTCCTTTCCCCTCCCTCAAGAAAGAGATTGCCAGAAATCAGTATGTTCTATATTACTTATTCCTCATGGTCTATTAGTGTTTGGAGATTGCTAATCATATGTAGTATAATATAATTAATATACCATTAATTATTTTCTATGCAATAAACCATTCTTTTTATGCCTTAAAAGAACTTTAGCCACTAAAGAAAATTGTTATACTTTAGGGAATTAATTCTGTGAGTAAAGTATTAACAAACCTCCTCCTCGTTTATCGGAAGATTACACTAGGTTACCTTCCTAGCACTGCTTCACTGAAAACCTGATAAAAGTAAAAATGACCCCTGATTGGTGACCTGTCTTGAGTCTGGGAGGAGTGTGGATGGATCATAAATACCTACTGGAAGCCATAGCTTTGGGCTTCCCTAAGTATAGTGCACTTGTTATTACTGGTGTGTCTCTCCTTGTAGGGGACCCCGGGATACACGTTCATGGGATGTTTCAAGTCTGAACCAGTGCGGTTCCGGTACCATTTGTGTGATCTCACTGCTTAACACCTGACCTGTCTGTTGTCGGGGCTGGAGAATGGTCCCTGGACTCCTACTGAAGAGACATGCTTGATGCTGTCCTGATAACATGCTGTGTTCCTGGCCTGCATCCTTCTGCAGAGCTAGTTTGCGTCACATTTTGGCCTATTGAGTCTTGTTGGTTTGATTGTCCTGCTGAACCCAAGACCACTGCTGCTCGTTGAACAGAATAGGCCTTGAACTGTCATAAATATTTAATATGAAAAGTATAATAACAAGTAATTCTTCCTTTATTTTTCAGAAATGTGTTACAGACGAGTGTTTCTTTTTTGAACGACTGGAATCTAATAACTACAATACTTACCGGTCAAGGAAATACTCCAGTTGGTATGTGGCACTGAAACGAACTGGGCAGTATAAACTTGGATCCAAAACAGGACCTGGGCAGAAAGCGATACTTTTTCTTCCAATGTCTGCTAAGAGCTGATTTTAATGGTAGCATCTAATCTAATTTTGCATGAAAGAAGTAGTATATTTTGGAAATTTGTTAATCAGAGAAAAAGAAAAGAAATGTGTACAGCTCAGTTTGGACAACTAGTCAGACAACTTTTTATCGAACAGTAAATATTTAACCATTGTCTCAGTAAAGAAAAACAATAATAATTCTTGGAAAATGTGTAGACTTCCCTCCCCCTTTTATATAGCATCTGCTGCTATCCAGTGAAGCTTACCTAGAGCCACAGTCTTTTTCATACGTTTGCTCTATTTGAAAAGAGGCTTTTAAAATGTGCACATTTACAAACAAATTTTATTCATGGAAATCATCATATACATTAGAAAATTAGAGTCAGATATTTAATCAATCCCAAATGTTCACTACTTCTTATAATATGGCATACGCTAATCTACATGTACAATTTACTTAAAAATTTTGTTAAACGTGTAAATGTGAATTTAATACATTCCTGGCATAGTTTTGTAATTCTCTGGCAGTTCCTTGTGATACAGCTTATAGAACAGGCCTGTGTAAACTGCTGGAAGTTCTTCCATGGTCAGATCAATCTTGTCAAACCCTTCTCTGTACCCATACAGCAACAGTCTAGCAACTCTGCTGGTGAGGGGAGTAGTGTTTTCAGCCTTGACCAGGTCGTGGAGATCCATCCACTCACATCTTAAGCATTCATGCTGGCAAAAATTTATGGTGAATGAATATGGCTTTAGGCGGCAGATGATATACATATCTGACTTCCCAAAAGCTCCGGGATTTCTGTGCTGTTGCCGAATACTCAGGAGGGACCTGAATTCTGATTTTATACCAGTCTCTTCAAAAACTTCTCGAACTGCTGTGTCTCCTACGTAAAAGACAGAGGTACCAATCGATAAGGATCACATTTTTAGAAACTTTATCATCAAAGATTTTTAGTTAAAATAGCGTTACATTCAAGGTTCAAAAGCAAAACATTACCCCAAGAAAGTACAAACTCTTTGCCTTCTGGACATCCTGAAATACCAAAGTGTTTTCTTACCACTGTATGTTTAAGAAGCTTTTGAAACAGTGAATATTGATTTTAGCTGCTACTTGGAGGCTTATCCACCTGTACATTTTTGAGGTCACCTCTTTTTAACTTCTCCTTGCTCTATTTAGCAAAAGGTAAAAACGTAGGTTGCAAAAGTTAAAACGTACATTGCAAAGCTGCAGTTAATATTTTAAAATATTTCATTATTATCCTATTCCTGATCATCCATCAAAATTGCTGCTTCTTCCTTATAAAAGTCTGTTGAGCTGCAGAATGTTCTGAACTATGAAATGATTCTAAACTCTCCTGGTGATCGTGGGTGGGACTCTCAAGCCTCCAGGTCAGCACGGATTCCTTTATAACCATTTTGTTATTATGCTCCTCCAGTTATGCTGTCAATAAAACCTCACCAGACTAATTTTTGACATTTCCTTTGTTTCTTGAGATAAGATTGGAAAGAAATTGGATTCATTGTTTCAACATTAAATGCTGTGACTGTTTAATAACAACTTTTCGAAAAACTTGCAATATATAGAATTTTATAATACAACAAAGGTTTTCACATTATAAGGGTGATTTTTCAATTAAATGAAATTTCTGTGGCAGGATTTTTATTGCCATTAAGATATTTTTGTGGCTTTTTCTAAACATTCAGACAGACCCCCTAAATGGACTTTCTGTAATTTTGTGATGCTCTGTTGTCTCCCAAAGCATTTATGAGAAGCCCTTTAAAAAGCTGCCTTTCTTGACCCCTTTGCTGGGAAGCTGCACTGCTGTCACAAAGATTTTTGTTCAAATACCCTTTAATGCCTCCATTGTTCTTGTTTGTCAAATAGTAAATGATATTTGCCTGGTAAAAAATAGGCAGAGAAGAGGAAGTTGCAGAAATGCGTCTCAATTCCCGTGTGCTCTGACTGTAGACTTTTTTATCAATCCCCTGGGTAGGCTCTTGTTTTTTGTCTAAGGAAGGAGAACTTGAGTCTGGCGCCGTAGACCACTCAGCCATCCTGACACCCTTGGTTTTTGTCTTAAGAAACAGCTATGGAAAGATGCAAAGCATTTTGAAGTGTAAGACATTTATCTGCCATTTTTCAATTACACGCTGACTTCCCTTATAATTGAGTTTTGCCCATAGGTTAGAACATGGTTAGAAATTATATTTTTAAACTGAACAACTAAAAAAAGAATCTAGGTTAAGAAAAAAAAATTTCCTTAATAATAACAATAAATTTTAATCTGGCATAAATACATGTTTGTTACTAAGTTTATTGTTAAAGATTGTGGCACTAGTCTTAAATTTTATATAATGTCCCCCTAACTGTTGTTGAAATGTTTATTTTTATTCTTTAAATGCTTTGAGAAATAATCATGGGGATCCTATTTAGCTCTTAGTACCACTAATCAAGAGTTCAGCATTCAGCTCCTGAATCTAGGCTGTTTAGAAGTCCTGCAAGCCCCGCATGGGGCTTGTGAGCCAATCTGCCCTGCCCAGCAATCACCATAGCAGTTGACTGAAAATCGATAGGGCCTGGGTAGTTCTGATCAGTTTAACTTGAATCAGCTCATCATTGACTAGATTGAAAATTGAATGGATAAATAAGTGCTTTTGTATCCATGATACGGGAGACCCCTTTTACATTAAGATGGAAATCTCCTTCCTCCCCAAGGATTTCAACATAAATTTAAATTTTTTAACAAGATAAAGTGCTTTATTATTTTAATGTGATGTAAGCTAAACTGAAATAACATTTACTGTTTTATAGGTTTGAAAACTAAGAGATTTTTGTTTTTATTTTTGCTGATCAAAGAGATATGTTTAAATATGTCATATTGTTTTGTTTAGTTACAGAACAATAATGAAATAGAGTTTATATTTGTTATTTCTATTTTGTAATATTTAATAATAGTTAGGTTGAAATAAAATAGGAAAAATTTTGCAGAATGTGGGTTTTTCTGGTGTTTCCCTCTGACTCTAGTGCACTGATGACCTCTGTCAGGCTCCACTGCTTTGCAGTTCTTTGGCTAATACAGGAGATTCTCTTCTTGTCAGTGGTAATGAGATTTTTTAGGAAGGCAGTTTGACTATTTTAATCTTACAGATACCTTTATACTCTTAGAGCATTATTTTATACTAAAGCCTTAAGGATTGCATTCTATTTTATATATGACCCTTTTACATTTTTTTAAACACTATAGATCATAATGCTTCATTTACCTAGTATTTTCAAAGAATGAAGGATTTCAAACAAATGTGTTTCCCAGTTAACTAGTATTTACTATTTAAGAGTCAATATAAATGTTTAACCATTTGTGATGACAGTATCCCTAAAGTATATTACATACTTCCCAAAATACAGGGTTTAGAAAATAATTTCAGTAATTCTTAGATGATTTGGCTTCATCATTAAGAATACCCATTATTTTGTACTGTTATAAAACAGAAATGCCTTCATATAGACATAGTCGTTCAGACCTCTACTGTCAGTTAACATTTCTAGCTGCCTTCAAGGCTTTATTAATTTTAAGGCAAAGCTTTAATTTATATAATGCCTAATACTTGTATGGTTAATGCCAGTTGCAGCTTTTTTTCTTAATTCCACATGACTGAGGCATATATATGATCTCTGGGCTGTTGGGACAACCACAAATACTTAAAAAAAAAGCAGTGAATTTTTAATTACCTGGACTTAAAGAAGGGTCTGGAGTATACTTAAACATTTGGCTTGGAAATGTGTTTCTTCATTTACATCTAAACATAGGTATAACTGAAATTCAGAGGATCCATAAAAGTTCAAATGAAAACAGTCAATCCATTTGAAAAGGCAAGATTCAGAAGAGGAGGCTAAAGAAACCTTCTGCAGACTGCTTTTTGCCCAGTAAGGATTGGGTAAGGATGCCAAACGTAAGCTTAACTAGTTCATACTCTCACATGTCACATGTGAACAGCATGAGAAAATTAGCTTGTAGAACAAATGGCCTTCTCTTTCAGCACTTGCACCACCATAAAATCATCTTTTGTATCAACAGAAGACTTGCATAATCTACACAGAAGGTCAGTAAGTACCTAAGACCAAGATTTGCTGTTGACATGTCTTAATGCAATCAGTTTAGTCATGAATTGTTAGGAGTTGGCTATAATAAATGTGTATAAGGCATTTTGATCTATTCAGCATTGAAAAAATAACTTTCAAGTACATGCACATTTTTAAATATTTAAACATAGCTTAGAAAATTGCCTTAATATAATTGTTGGGTAAAGAGAATAGGGGACATGCATATTAAGGAAACGGTCACAGAGAAATAATACTGGTATCAAATGATTTACCTATTGATTTATTGTGATGGAGATTGAATTTGATCCAGTGGTTTAAGGAATGGGTAGGAAAATTTAGTTTTCATTTTTCTATTTCCTATAAATCAATGACGTAAAGAATTCTTAGCTTATTTCATATTTCTCTGTTTTAAATATTGAGCTAAGTAAGTTGTGTTAGGGGGTTATTTCTCATTTGAGACTTTCTCATATATTTTACTTTGTTTTGGCCTCCTATTTAAAATAAATAGTAGATAAAATTTTCGTAAAGAAACTAAAACTTGTGTAAGTTGTGTGTAAAAAAAAAAAAGATTTACATCACCACTGTTGTATAACTGATTCTATTATATTTATTTCAAAGTTCATTTAAAAGTTATTCTTGATCCTTCTGTGATGGAATGGTCAAGAATTCAATTCCAACAATAATTTTAGTCATATCCAAAATAACCTTTAATACTAAACTTCACTAATGTATATCCAAAGCTTCTCCTTTTGAGACAATTTAATCTAGAAGCAGTCATAAACAGAAAAATAAGTGGTATGCTCCTGATGATATTATTTATACTAATGGAGTAAATTGTAATATTAGAAATTTTGCTGTTAATTTTATATCAGCCCTGATCATATAAAATTTCTCTGAAATTTTCTGATTTAGTCCAAACAAATTAGAAAATTTAAATTCAGATTCTTAGCTATAAAGCAAGAAAGTAAACACATGAATTTCTTCAACATTTCCAAGCCAATTAAAAATATGTAAGATACTCACCAATATCCTCTCCAGGCTCTGACAGGCCTCCTGGAAACTTCCACATATTTTTCAACTGCAGTATATGGTTAGAAAATGAAGTTAACATAATATTTATTCAGTAACACACACACACACACAAAGACTCTACAAAATCCATCCATAATTGACCAAGGTGGTTGAGAATTTATTTTGGTAATTGCATGCAATATTTTTTTTAGCTGCCTTCCCCCTCCTTCCTTTCTTCTTTTTTGGGGGAGCTCGTGACTGATGAAGTCTTTTCCCACCTTTTTCTTCGGGAAATAGAAGTAGTTTGCTTTGGTTAATGTGATAAATTCTGTATGAATGAAACATTGGAGGGAAACATCTACTGAATTTCTGTAATTTAAAAAATTTCGCTGCTAGTTAACTATGAACAAATAAATAGAATCTTACAGATGCTGCTATAAATAAGTAGATAATACAGTATAAATTTAATCACTAAAGTATGCTGTTTTTAATTTTCACATCTATTTCCTGTATTGTGTTTTTAATCATATATATTACTCTTAAGGTTTTATTGTATGTATTAATGATTTTATGTAAAAATTTAATTGCTTTTCATGGGTAGTGTGAATAAAATTGATTAGTTTGTGTTTAACTGTCTACCATTTCTTTGTGTTTTCTTGTCTACTGTATCTTTTTTTTTTTTTTTTGGTGGGGAGGGCCAGGTGGGGAGAACTGATCTTGGAATAGGGATAAATATAGAAAAAAACAGATTAAAAATAACTATTAGATGACATGGGCAATATTCTTATGGCTGACATTATTTTTTCTTGTTAGAGTTCTGTTATATCCATCACCATGATAAAAGCTGAAGAATGATTGAGAAATTATATTCATAAGAGAGCTGTACCTTTGGCCAGTATACTTTATACTCTTCATTCATAAAACAAGTTATGGACCTTTTACTGGTGTGTTTTGTGACCCACTCATTTCCTGGATGAATGCTTCTTAAAGAATGTGTCACTTCTCAGCTATGCTAGGTTGGAGACAAGTGGCATGGTTCCCAGAGTTTCCAAAGACTGTTCATTATGTGGATACAGAATTCAGGCTTTCCACTCTTCCACGTCTGGCTTAGGCTTAACATTAATTTATAAAACATGATTTACTTTATTAATGTGGAAATATATCTCTGTATCAATGCACTATCTTTTGGGTTCCAGTTTGAAATCGTTCCAGAAACTGTTGCTGCAAAAACTAGGCAGTCTTTTGTTGATAGATGTTGGACTTCACCACCATAAATTCTAACAAAAGAAATGTTATAATGGGGCAGACAAATATTTCCTAAAAATAATAAAAGTCAACTTTTAAAATATTTACCTAGACTTAAGTATAAATGATTGGAGATTAACTGTTTATATAATTTGGAAATCTGAACTTAGTAGAAAGAGGAAAGTGCTAGATACAAGGATGGAAAACGGCTCGTACAAATTTGATTTTGATTATTTCATAAATTAAAACAGATGGAAAGAGTAGATATACTTTTATGCTAGTAAAGTCATTTGTGACAATTTCTGGCTCCATTAGGTTCAAAGAGTTCATTTTTAAAAACCTTAAGCCTGAGTTCTAAGAGAGAGGTAGAGAGGCCTAAGTTATGTGGTTTAAAAAACCTCATTAATGTTCTAGATATGATCAATAGTGAGATAAGCATGTCTTCCCATTCTTTCTTTATATTAAAATATAATCCCATTAACTGGGTTTAGCAGTCTGACAATAATATTAAAATGCTTGCTGATACATACTGAATGCCTACTTTGTTCCAGACACTATGCTAAATATTTTTATAAAAGTTACATACATTTAAACTTCACAATAATCCCATGAAAGGCAATTATTGTTCCCATTTTAGAGGTGATGAAACTGAGGGCATAAAAATGCTTACTAATTTGCCTGGGGTCACACAGCCAGTGTGTGATAAACTCAGGGTTAAAATCCAGGCCAGGCTGGTTCTAACCCTCTTTTGAGAAATTTAAAAAATTGATTTGATATTTTCTCACTAATCCTTAACTACTGTCCACTCTTTTTTCATATATTTTTTGATCTTTTCCTCAGACTTAATGGGAAAATTCTATGTAAATCCAATCAGAATCCATATTAAGATATTAAGTCTTAATAAGACTATCCTTATTAAGATGTTAATCCGTATTAAGACTTCCACTCCTTCAGAGCTTGTGAATTTGGAATAAAATCTAGTTTAGTGTCCAAACATCCTTATATCTACCTGTTGCCTGTGAGTTTCTCATCTAGAATTTTCTGATTGGCATAGGATTTATTTCCTAGCTAGTAATTTATTATTATTCTATCTTTCCAATATATTGTTTCATGAGAAAAAAAATTACTGAGGATGGGTTTTGAAAATTCAGCCTTTTTGAGTTTGTGTTTTTTGTCTTTGTTCTCCCTTCCTATAAAAGAAGACAAAATTATCTCTGCTTCAAGTGTAAAATTCCATGATCTATTTTTTCCCTAATCTTAAAAAAGGAACTTTCCACTCTGTGCTAAAAGAAATATTCTTAAATGTTCTTGTGCCTGGTTGCTTTGTTGGATAATACTCAATGTTCACATACATGACCCCTCCCTGCTTTGAGTTCATGAGGTCATTTAGTTCCTTAAGCATATCTGATTTTTACTTATATAAGGTAAAGGATCCCTTTAATTTATAAAAACATGTGATTTTAAACAATATGTAGAGTAGTTCCATCATATTTCAGGATGGTGAATAGGTTGACAAATTTTCCTACACACTTGCCAATTATATGTGTGAGTGTGTGTGTGTGTTTGTAAGTAAATGGAAAGTAGAAGACAATGTGGATGATATAATGATGGTCTCATCTATTACTCTGCAGTCCTTCCCCAGTGGTAGGAATTGTTAGCCCAAAAAATAGATATTTTGGATATCAACAAAGGGTACATTTTCTAATGCAGTTTTCAGAGATAGTAACACAATGTTAGGATACCTACTCTGTTAAAGCAATTTCAAGTTTAATGGCGTTATTTTTTTAAAAACCTGTCTTGAAGATAAATTCAAGTTTATTTTAGGGCTTCTAGGATGGGTGAAAAGGAATGAATTATTTTCTGATCCTTTTCCTTACTATTTTCCCAGTTCCACAGAAATCTTCTGTTTTCCTAAGCAGAGGATTCATTTTAGAACCTTCCCATGTCTACTGAAATCCTGACCAGAAGTTGTGTAAACACAACCCCTAAAAGACTACTAATTTCTTTCAACCACATCCCAAGAATCTAGAACAAGGGGACAGACCTACTAAGCCTCTTCCACTTGGTTCTCTTATATGAGAACCAAGTGGTTCTTGGTTCTCATGTGACTTTCTTGTTCTGCCTTTACAACTTGGTCAGATACTAGAAATTTGCTTATCTTTTATTTTCATTGTTAGTGATGATAGTGCTACTATCACTTTTTAGAATTCAGACCTACTGTATTTAGATAAATCTCACTAACTACAATATTATCACTGTTGCCAATGAGATAGAAGCTATCAGGATGTCTCATAGGTTTATTCATTCATTCAACAAAAATTTATTGAGTACAAGGTACGAGCCATACAGAAATTAATATATAATATAGCAAACCCAGTCATTTTCTTTATCCTTGCACCATGTACTATTCTTAATGCTTATCCCACCTTACATATTATTCATTTTATTATTTCTATCATACACATTTGAATACAAGCTCCAAATGTAGAAACTTTGCTTTGTTCACTGATGTACGCCTAGTGCTTAGAACAGGGCATATAGCCTTTTTGGTTTAAATAATATCTAAGTGATCTATAACTGCTTAGAAACAACTTCAAGAATATCTTTATAACTCCTTAGGCATATCAAAATTTCTACATTTTATTTTTCTCTATAAAGAACTAAACATTTGGAAAGCAATTTATAAAGCAGAGCAACTTACTTTATTTCGATCTTGTACAACCAATATTTTTCTAGTATGTTCATCAAACACAGCTCCTGATGGGGAAAAAATTAAAGATAATTGAGAAATATTGATTTCATTCATCCTAGACTCCTCCCACACTGTTTATCTGTGGTCCTCAAAATCATACCTATACTTGCAGCCTCATTCAAATACAGGCTGAGCATTCCTTGTCCAAAATGCTTGGGACCAGAAGCATTTTGGACTTTTTTGGATTTTGGAAAATTTGCATGTACATAATGAGATACCTTGGGGATAGGACCCAAGTCTAAACATGAAATTCATTTATGTTTTATATACACCTTATACACATAGCCTGAAGGTAATTTGATGCAATATTTTTTAATTTATAGATAATCATCTAAATAAACTTCTTCTCTAGATTATCTACTCCTGATGACACGCAGTTAAATAATTTTTTTATCCTTTTATAGTATTTAGTGTTCAGACAATTCTAAGTACTTGTCTTAGTCCATTTGGGTTGCTATAACAAAATTCCACAGACTGGGTGGTTTATAAACAGCAAACTTTTATTTCTCACAGTTCTAGAGGCTGGGAAGTCCAAGATCAAGGTGCCAACAAATTTGGTGTCTGGTGAGGGCCTATTCCTCATAGATGTTGCCTTCTAGCTGTGTACTCACACAGTGGAAGGAGCAAACAAGCTTCCTTGGGCCTTGTTTATAAAAGTGCTAATCCCATTGATATAAACTCTGCCTTCAAGACCTAGTCATCTTGCAAAGGCCCCACCTCTTAATACCATCACACTGGGGATTAGGTTTCAACATACAAATTTTGGGGAGACACACTAAACATTCAGACCATAACAGTACTTAAAAATATTTATTGAATAAATGAATTGACGTCTTCATCTTTATTTTTATTCCTTGAATCACTATACATAGAACACAGTCTGCACCCCCTGACAATCCAAACCTCAAATATCTCAATATGCAGTTCAAGACTTCCCTGAGGCCAATTAAACTTCCTTGCCATGTCTGTACACAACTTTATAACCTACTAATATATTGCTTTGGAAGACTTCTTTATTTTACATGTTGTAAATTCTAGTTAGTTTCTTTCGTGATACACATTGAGTATTCTCTCTCTTTAAAAATATTTCCCTTCGGGCAATCCTGGGTCAAAAATACAAATGACACTTTAATTATTTATATTAAGTTCCTTTAGATGCTATAGTTTAAATATATTTATATTACATAATATAAGAAGATATTTTTAGAAAGGTATTTTCTACATATTTGTCTATGTTTTCATTATTAATTGAGTTCCTATATATAGTATATATAGGTCTTATATCTAAGCTATCTTGTTTCAGGCACTTTGCTAGGTGCTGGGGATACAGTGGTGAACAAAACAAACAAAACTCCCTATTCTTACAGGGCTCACGTTCTGGTATGTGTGTGGGGAGGTGCCAAATAAATTATATAGAATCACACTAGAACATGATAAATGCTAATTTATCTAATAATCTAATTGGACTTTACAAGGAATACAATGCCAAAGAAATGCCAAGGAAACCTTAAATTTTAATAATTTGTGATTACTCAAACTGAGTAATGACAGTTCCCTAATAAATTCACCATAAACATGAGCACAGTATCACAAAGGCAAAATCAGCACCGCTAAAGCACAATTTGAGCGACCCCTGCTGGTCACAACATGAAAGTTAAGTAAATCCAAAGGTACCAGGGATTAAATAGAGGTTGTTATATTATTATGATTAGGCACTGTGCTACGTGCTTTCTGTACATTATCTCAGGTATAAATCACAATAATTCTGAGTAATATCATTCTGAGTGCCTGAGTTCACACAGGTCTACGAGGGACCGGCAGCCAGTCCCTCTTCTCACTGTGCCACACTGCCCCATGGTGATGCTACAACTGCTCTCTCAGAGAGCTGACATTTCCATCCAACCATCTTTCAAGAAATATTGAGTATCTACTTTATATCAGATACTGTGTTTAGCCTGAGGATATAGTGTTGAACAAGACAGATAAAATATCTGCCTTCATGGAGTTTATATTATCATGGAGGAGATTAAGCACATGTTATAATTTCAGACTGTGATAAATGCTATAAAGAAAAATAAAACTGGATAAAGGGACACAGAATGATGGGACTGGTGTGTGTGTCGGGGACTTCTATCTTAGACAGGAGGGTCAGGAGGGTCAGGAGCTTTTCTGAGAAGGAGACTCTTGGGCAGAAACCTCAGCTGTAAAGAACTAGATAAACAAAGCTCCGGGGAAGCACACGGCAGGAAGAGGAGCCAGTAGGTGTAAAAGCTCTGGGTCAGACAAAAGCTTGCTAGGTTTAAAGAAAGTAAGAAAGCCATAGCTCACTCTGTTCCAGCCATACCTGCCTTCTGTTGTTCATAACAACAAATGGCAACTATTTTCTCTCCACCTTAAAAAAACTCTGCACCTTTCCAGAACAGTTTCTTGCATTACCTTGTCCCCATTCCGAAGAACCCCTTCAAATCCTATTAATCGTTATCCTTCAAGACTGGTCAAGTTCCACATTTCCCATTTCCTGAACTCCTGTGATGCTGCTAAACTCTAATGCATAATATAGTATTATACTTATTTATAAATGGGTCCTTCACAGGCCACTCCATACATATATTACCAATTTTGTAGTAATAACTGAAAACTCTAATTTAAAAGTCTATGCCAGTGAATAATAATTACTTGTGTGACTTCCCAGTGACATGCGAGGCTATCACCAACTTATTGAGTAGGATCTTTTGAAGTAGAGTTGAATGGAAAGTTTCTGAATATCTCTACTTGCTACAGGGCAGTAAGACCATGGAAAGAGAAGACATTCTTAGACATCCTTGAACAACTCCTTTAAAAGATATCAAATGTGAAAAAGACCTTAAAAACTCTTGTAAATTATATAAAGGCAAATAAAATTATTAATTAAATTAATAATATGTATTATTGCTTTCATTTATTAAGGTCATAAGGATTCCTTACTATTTTAGTTTTTGTGGAAATCTAAGAATTTCCTTAATCCTGGTTCTTAAGAGGTGGTACTGAGACCAGCTGCAGCAGCAGCAGCAGCAGCAAAAGCGGAAACAGCCAGAGAAATTGTACAAATTTTTGGGCCCCACCCCAGACCTACTGAATCAGAAACCCTGGGGACTGGGCCCAGCATTCTGTTTTAACAAGCCCTCCCGGTGATTTTGATGCAATCTACAATTTGAGAACCCCTGTCTTAATCTGAAGATTAAGATTAATCTTAATCTCTTACTATGTCTTCTCTCAACTTTCCTATGTTTCTGAAGCTAATCAGTAACTTCAAAATTCCACTATATATTTAAATTATGCTATTTTAGACAACTATTTGGCACAATAACGTAATGTAAATGTCTTTAAGAAGTAATGTTCAAATTATTGAAAATTTTTGTTTGCTTTACCTTAAATTCAATATAAAGTTATCTTTCACTTTACAAATGCATATAATTTGTGCTAATATGTTTTATTACAACAGATTTATTTCCTGATCCCAATTCAGTGTTACCATTGGAGTAGTGAAGTTTAATTATCTGTGTAAAACATGTTCAAGCACATGTTAGAAAACTAAACTTGTTCTCTGTGCTGCCATCTGCTGATTCATAAGGCAAACTTCGTCTATTTAAAAGAACTATGTAAATAAATAAATAAACACTATGTAATAGTCCCAAGGAAGATAGTGCCTCTCATCTGTGGTTTCACGTTCTGTGCTTTCAGTAACCTGAGGTCAACCATGGCATGAAAATGTTGCATTACTGCTCTTATAGTTTGGGACTGTTATTAAGTAAAATAAGGGTTACTTGAATGCAAGCACTATGGTGCCATGACAGTCTATCTGATGATGAGAGAGCTATTAAGTGACTAGCAGGTGGGTAGCATATACGTTGTGAATGTGCTGGACAAAGAGATGATTCACATCTCAGGCAGGTCAGAGCAGGAGAGGGAGATTTCATCATGCTACTCAGACGTGCGCAATTTAAAACTTACGAATTGTTTTTTTTCTGAAATCTTCTATTTACATTATAATGCCTACATCATTGACCTCACTTCATCTGATCATGCAGGCATTTTATCATCTTGCATCATCACAAGAAGAAGGGTAGATATAGCACGATAAAATATTTTGAGAGAGAACACGTTCATATAACTTTTATTATAGTATATTTTTATAATTGTTTTATTTTATTAGTTACTGTTAATTTCCTACCATGCCTAACATAAAAACTTTATCATAGGTACGTATGTATAGGAAAAAACATCTTGTGTATAGGGTTTGGTACTATCTGCAGTTTTGACATCCACTGGGGGTCTTGGAACACATCTCCTGTGGGTAAGGGGGGACTACTGTTATCATTAATCCAGTAACTCATTCCACATAAATAAACTATCTGCTCAGCTGTGAGAAGCAAGAAACTGGGTGAGCCTCTAAAAAGTTAATGCTGGTTGTCATGAGTTTGAAACTGACCTGCAACTCCTACTTGATGTGTAGCATATCCTGGTAATCTGCTGGGCCCTTCTCCCAGCCACAGAGTCAGCGTTGAAGAATCCGATTCCGCATGGTGAAAGCAGAAGCCCAGGGAAGCGGCAGGGGCAATAAATCGGCTCTGGAGGATGGGAATGTGCAGCCATACAGCTATTCTACCTTCTGATCTCCATTGCTGTATTGCAGCTAAAATGTAGGAGATAAAAGTCTGTAAATATTTTCCAGTGAGACAAGTGGAATAAATTAAACTCACCTCATGATGTCACCTTGTGGTCCAGGAAGCCATCTTTAGGCATGTTAGCTCTCTGGAAAGGGATCCCAAAATGTTCTGTTTATATTACCAGCATGGAACCACCATGTTTTACCATAGTATCCACCTTGTTTATATGATTTTGCCATCAGGCTAAATTTCTTGAGAATAAAGTCAGTATAGTGCTGATTTTATATCCATATCATCTAAGATAATGCTTGGCACATAATGCATGTTCAGTAGTTGTAGAATGGACAAATAAACTGATTTAAACAAACAAATTGAATGCTGTTTCTTTTAACATCCTGAAGTTTAATCTTAATAAATGACTATTATGGACTTCTGCTTTCCTTTAAGAGTCCTTTCACAATTTTTTCATTTATAAATTTCAAGGTGGTTAAAATATAACTAATTCTTTTAAATTAATGTATGCTAGTTCTAGAAATTTTGAAAATAAAGAAAAATATAATGAAGAAATCAAAACCTCGCATTTTATTAGCACACAGATACATTTAAAATTTTGGTATTTTCCCATGATTTTTTGAATTAACATTATGCCATATATATCATATGTCTTTCACTACATATATTTTAAATCTTTTGCTATGTCATTGAAATTCTTTTAATGAATATGAATGTCTAATGACTGCATAGTTTCTCTCATCTAGGTATACAGTGGGCTACTTAACCAATCTTTTACACTTGAATATTTAGACCGTTTCCAGTTTTTCTTTATTATAAATAATATTATGATGAACATAATGACAGGTTTTCTGTCTTTGACGTCTTTAAATCTGCCTATTTCGTTACTTAAGATTGAGCCAGGGGAAAAAGATGCTAACATTTGAATCTTATGAAGTTCCAGAGATGCTTTATATACATTATCTCATTAAAGTGCTCACAACTGTGAAAGACAGTTATTATTACCTTAAATTTATGGGTGAAGAAATGAATATGTCACAGTTTGAGAGTTTTTAGAAAAAGTTTTCAGATCAATTTCTTCAACCATTATCTCAATCATAATAATAACCCTGTAAAGTGTGTGTATGTGCACACGGATTTGGAAGCTTGATTATTTAATCAGTTCGTTTCCTTTTCTTTCTCCCTTCCTCAGCTCTGCAGTAAGACCCTGCCCCTTAAGGACAACACTTTCTGCCTCTTTGAAAGCCGGTGTGCCTAGCACAATGACAGGAACATGGGACCTTTCATAAAGACGTGTTGATTCGACTTAGCCTGCAATGAGGCTACGGATCAGCTCCTTCTCACCTTGCTCTTCCTCTGATTAAATCTTTTTATTAATAAAATTGAGGTACGATTACATAAAGGGAAATGCATAAATCTTAAGCATACGTTTGATGAGTTTTCGCATATGCCTACCTCCCTAACTCACACTTTGATTCAGCTTATAAAACATTTCTATCACCCCACAGAGTTCCCATGTGTTCCTTCCCTGACAATCCTTCCCATCAAACAAAAAAAGATGAAGTTTCCAAAGGCATTGTTAGTTGCTGCTGTTTTATATCTTTACACTCTTTGCCTTGGAGACTCCATCCATTCTTACTGCTTGAACTAACACCTACAATAAGGATGATCTCCCAGTCCTGACCTCAGTGAAGGTCAGTTGCTCTCAGACATTTCCTGAAGGTTGCCACTTCAAACTTCACAAAGTATGTTCAAAACTGAATCCTATATCCTATATTAACTTCACTTACAAGCTTGTTTATTGAATCAGTGCTTGCCAGCTTAGAATTTTTAATTACTTTTTCTTTTTCTCTAACAAACATTATTGCTTTTTCCTCCCCTGCCTCCCATATTCATCCTTCAAAGTTCAGCTCATATACCTTATCTTTGACAAAAATCTTTCTTAACTACTGCTCATGAGAGCTCTATTATGTAAACTTACGATTACTATGTCTGCATTACATAATGATATCTCTTCCATTATCCATTTTTTCTAATCATAGTTAATATTCTATGTACTTGCAATCCTCCAGGTTAACTATATATATTGTATGTATATATTGAATATATATTTTATATATATATATATATTTTGAGACAAGATCTCACTCTGTTACCCAGGTTGGAGTGTGGTGGTGCCATCACTGCTTACTAAGGCCTCAAACTCCTGAGCTCAAGTGATCCTCCTGACTCAGCCTCCTACGTAGCTGGGATTACAGGTGCCACCACTATGCCGGCTAGTTAACCTGATATTATGGACTGGGGCTCAATTCATATTTATTAAATGATTGGCTTGCCTAAAGTCACAGAGGTAGTAAGTGGCCTAGCAAAGACCAGAACCAGAGCTATTTCACCACTATTACAGATATACTGGATGTGAAACTAATAATCTATTGCCTGCTTATCCATTTAACTTGGAAGTTGTCAATAACAAACAGGAACCCTAAAAGAATAGTGGACTAAAAGCATAGTGGACACATAAAACTATTGCTAATACATTATACACAATCAATTTAGTTCAACAGAGATAGACTTCCTATCAGGCTTTCTTCTCAGATTCTAGTTCTCTTTATAGGCACTACCATTTGATTAGTTTTATTTGACTCTGTTACAACAGAACTAGCAATAGCTCTTAGAAGCAGCATAGTGCAGTGAGTAAGAACAGACCTAGAGTCAGGGGAAATTACTCTCTCTGTGCCTCAGAACTCTTATCTTTAAAATGGGCATAATAATAGTTATCTACCTCACAGGGTTGTTACGAGAATTAAATGAATTAATATTTGTAAAGGTCCTAAAACAGTGTCTGGCACTTAGTAAGTGCAACAGAATTTGTTTTATTAAAAAATATAAAAGTTTATGGTACTTCAGCATTTTCAAATTAGTTTCATCTTTCATCACATCTATCCAATAATTAGTGTTGGCATTAATTCACATAAAACAACCTAAGCAGCAAATACTTTTAGTTTCAATTTGCTTAATGCCTGGCCACATGTGGCAGAACCTGGGATTTGAACCCTGGATGTGTCTCCAAATCCAACGTGCTTTCGGTTTTACCATGCTGACTAGGGGAGTGCTTTGATCGCCTGTTTGGTCACTGACAAGTATCAGTGTGCAAGAAATACCTGTGTCTACCCACATGTATCTACCTACATATATCAGAAGACAAACTGATTCTCTTACTGATGCTTTGTTGGAATCTAAGTGGGCTTGCCAGCAATTATTCACAAACAGGAGAAAATGACGTGAAGAGCTAAGAGTTTGGGAATGAGGATTATTAATAAAACAACTAGCTCGATTTTATTTACAGATTTGCTCGCTGGCCATATTGCTTAATATGATAAAGATTATTTGAAGTTTCTTGTTAGCGTGAGAGGATCTTTCCATAGCTGAATTTCCATGCCATGTCCTCAATTAGATTATAAGGCTCTCAAAGGCAGTTTGAAAAACAGGCTTCTCCACCAGATCACAGATTTCTCCCAAAGTGAAGGCTCCTCCATCCAAGCTTTTTTTCTTATCACTGGGCTCAAGGTTCAAAGCCAGTGGAGAGTTTTCTTATTGACTTGACGACTGAAGCCACCCACCACGTGGCCTCCCTGGTTAATCATAAGACTTGTTGCTCCATGAGCTGAATCAAACTTCAGCTCTTGCCCCGACAGCTCCTGATGGCGATTTGTGTACTAATGCGACCACTAAGAACCTCGCTGGTCCACTGATGATGGTCCGCCACCTGCATCCGAATGTAAGCCAGTCTTGCCTTAGGCAAAGTGCCCGGCAGAACCTAGGCTCAGTAAAGGCTAGTAATAACACAATAATATTAACAAACATCTACTGAGCATTAAATATGTGACAGACACCGTGCTATGCACTTTATACGTATTATCCAAATTAACCGTCAGCAATCCCATGAGCTCCTGTTCCCCGAGTTTATGGGTGATGAAATGGCGGTTTACAGAACTTGCCCCACATCACACATTTGTGACTAAAGAGTGGACTAGAAACCAGGACTGCAGATCCAAAGTCTGGGATCTTTACCATTTCACCCAAACGCCTCAGAGACCTCCCAGAAAAGGGCGGAGGAACTCATGGGAGAGAACGGGTCGGAGTCGGGCGTACCCTCGCCCCTTCCCTCTGGGCTCAGTACTTCACCGGTGAACACAGCGACTCGGGGTGGGGGCAGCGCTTATTTCATTATACAGGCTCAGGAGCCCGGGAGCCTTTCGCCCCAGGCGCACTTGCCCTGCAAGCCCTTCAGGAAGGCGGCCGCGTCCAGGCGATCCAGCGCGCCGAGCCGCGCCAGGCGCACCGCGACGCCCCCGAATCTGTCCAGCTCGCCCCTTAGCTCGCACGCTCCGACGGGGGGTTCCTGCGCGCAACCCTGTCCGCCCGAGGCCCCGCGGCACCCCGCCGAAAGCCTGGGGTGGCAGGCCCGGGCCAGCACCGAACGGCAGCAGCCCCCGATCAGCAGCGGCGACATCGCCTCCTCGGCTTGTCCGCTGCGCCTCCAAGTCACCGCTCCTCCACGCTCCCGTAAATTTTAGAAGAGTGTCACTTCTCAGTTGAACAGGGGTTACTATTTGGCAGAGTGCTGCCCGCCAGCCCCTGTCACCAATCTGCCCAGCTCTGGTTAAGCGGAGCCACTTGCTTTGTTAGCAAGTTTTGTGCTGTTTTGTTTTTTGGAGACAAGGCCTCGCTCTGTCGCCCAGGCTGGAGGACAATGGCCTGATCATGGCTCACTTGCAACCTCAAACTCCTGGGGTCAAACGATCCTCCCTCCTCAGCCTCCCAAAGTGCTAGGACTACAGGCGTGAGCCATTACGCCCGTCCTGTTAGCTAATTAATGGAACAGTTGTTTGCTTAGGGATAGGAAGGTGGACGGAGATGCAACAAAAGTCCTGGGTATTTTTTTGGAATTTATAATTTCAATGGCAGTTCTGTTCACCGAACTCGTCTTCTTTTGCACATGTCAGAACCTCTGCCACCGCTTTAAAGACCGGGGTTTCTGAAGACGCTCCCCGCAACCCGCCAGCCCCGTAAGCTCGCCCTCCTGCCCGCCTGTCTGTCCTCCCGCCTGGCTGCGCCTCCACTCGGGAGATTACGGCGCGTAGGCGGAACCTCGCCGACTTCTGCCCCGGAAGTTTTTGGTGAAGCGCGCACGTTGAGCTGGCTTCGCCGGGGCTGCCTTGGGATCATGTCTTCCAAGAAGAACAGAAAGCGGTTGAGCCAAAGCGCGGAACATGGTTCTCCCTTGCTCGCTGCTGCTTCCTCTCGTGCGGGAGCCGCGGCTCCTGCTGGCTCAGACTTCGCGGCGGCAGCCGGGACTCTGGTGGTGACCAACTTCCTAGAAAAGGGTAAGGAATTCCGTGAGGGAGACCCGAGGCCGAGGGGGCGCAGCCAGAGCGGGGGAGGTCTTGAGGGGCGGAGGCAATTTTGGAAGTTTGGCGTGGCATAGGTGTGAGAGCGGCGCGCAAGTGTGTAAGACTTATGTATGTGAGAAGTATGTATAATATATGTGTAAGTATGCAAATATAGCCGCGCCTGCGTTAGAGCACTTAGGCAGAAATGGTTTATCCGTGTCTCAGTCGTTTCTTTTGTGAAGTGTTTTGAATATTTAAGTTGCATTTGAAACAACTTTGTCTTATTTAAGATTAACGACATATTTAACTGTGCAAAAATTGTTCTCATTTAGCAAGCGTGGGATACGTATACTAAAAATCTAAATACCTAGTTCAGTAAAAAACGTAGATCTATCCTTCCTAAGAGATACTACTATGACTTTAAGAGTGAAGATGGCTTTTTCTTCCGTTACACAGGTGCTGGTATTTAACAGCTGCAATTAATTACACACTAGTGTTGTGGTAGGTTAGGTGTGCCCCATATTTATTAAATTTTCACAGAAGCTGTGACAAATAGGTACTTTATAGTAATGTCCACTTTACAGAGGAAGAAAAAACGTGATTCCATCCAGGTTACACAGGTACTAAGTGGCAGAGCCAATATTTGAGTCCAGGTGTATTTGACTCCAAAGCCATTATTTTAGCTTACAGCTCCCCAGACTTAGAGAACGGATTTATATTTGAAAAGTCATTTTGTTGGTAAAGCTTCTAGCGTGCTTGATGTGTATTATCTTTGAAAAATGGACCAGACTAAACTAGTGGCAAGATTTTTACGTCTAGTAAGAACCTAAAGACAATCTTAGAGTTCGAGTAGTGTTTTCATTCTTCTATAGGGATTAGAGGACAACTTGTTCTTTCCTGCAGATTCATCTTCTTTTTAACTGGATCCTTCCCGTTGACATTTAAACATGCTCATTTTTCTTCCATCTGGAAACAAAAGCACTACATTTTCTTCTACCACCATCTTATCTCTACCCCTTCATTGCCAGAGTTCTTAAATAGAGTGGTCTCTGCCTCCTCCTCACCCACATATTCCTTAGCCTGTTCATATTTGACTTTCACCCCATCATTCCATGGAAACTATTCCTGCCATTGTCACTAGGCATTTCCATGTTGATAAATCTAGTGCATAGTTTTTGATTACTTACCTTACTTGACCTCAGCAGCTTTTGGCATTGTTGACCATTTCCTCCTCCTTGGAACACTTCTTGTCTTACATGTCATCAAACTTTCTTAGTTTTTCTCCATCCTTGTTTAGTACTTTGTGATTTTCTTTTGTAGGATCATCCTTTTCCACCCGACCATTAGATGTTGAAGTTCCTCAATTCTTAGTCCTAAACCCTCTTTTTCTCTCTATGAATCTTCTCTCTTTGGCAAATTTATCCAATGCCCAGAGTTTCCCATCTATAGTCTATTCAATATCAGATTTATATTTGTAATTCATACTGAGTCTTGATTCGTTGTCTTTTACATCACTGCTTTTCAAGCTCTCTATGGCAAAAGTTTTAAAATTTACACTGTGTCACAGATTGGTACTTTTGTAAAATACAATAAAAGTGATTTACTAGAAAAGTGAGTTAAAAAATATTTTTATTAGATTCAACAGATATAAAATTACTCTGTTAAATTGTAATAAAAGCCTCAAAAGCTTACTTTCATTTTTTGTACTTAGCTCATCATGAAGCAGTAGCAGATAGTTTGTGGACCACATTTTAAATAGCACTGTACAATACATATTCTCTTAGATATCTTAAAGGTACTTTAGGAGTGACTTTAAGAGCCCGTATTTCCTCCAACAAAACAAACTTCATTTCTGTTCAATTTTTCCCATTGCAAGATTCAGAAATCTAGGAGTCATTCATGACACTGCTTTCTCTCACATCTTACGTTTCCAGGCCACCACTAAGTCATGTTTATCACCTAAATATTTTCCATGTTCCTCTTCCTCACACTATTCCTACTGCTTCCACCTTCATTTCACATGCCATCATCTCTCACCTGGGCAGCTACGATAGCCTTTTAACTGATTTTTCCTGCTTCCAATTTTGTTCCCTTCCTTATTCCTTTTCTATTCTGCAGCCAGAATGATGTTTTTAAAATGGAGATTCTGTCATGACCCTGCTTTTCATCCCTTACTGGGCTCCATTGCTGTCAGAGTAATGGCCAACATCTTAATGCTGCCTACTGCCCTGGGTGGTCTTGACCTTTCCATGGCCCCTTTTGTCTCCCACTACTCTGCCTGTACATCCTCTTCTGAGGATGCACCATAATCCCTTCTGCCCAGAACCGCTGTACATGCTGTTCTCTTTGCTGAACATTATCTTTTTTTCTCTTTGTTTAGTTATTTCCTACTCTTCCTTCAAATCTGAATTTTCACATTGCTTTCTTTGAGAAGCATTCTCTGATTCTTCCAAATTAGGCCAGATCCTACATTGTAGGCTCTTCTAACACTCTTATTCTTTCATTGTGTTAATTTTAGTTTATAATTTTATAATTACTCAGTGATTGTTTGATAACTCTCTTACTCTACTGGATTGTAAATTCTGTGAGGCCCATGACTTGTGAACAAAAATACCTAGCAAAGTATCTGCCATCTAGTAGGCATATAGTACATATTAGCTGAATGAATAAATGGAGGGTGGATTGTTGTTCGAAATTATCTCATTAGTTAATATGGCACTTAAGGTGCTCAACAAATGTTAAGGTAGTTAATGGGAAAGTGAATGTTGAGATATATTTTTAAAGTATTACAATAGCCAGACATGGTGGCTCACTCCCATAATCCCAGCACTTTGGGAGGCTGAGGTGGAAGGATTGCTCGAGGCCAGGAGTTCAAGACCAGCCTGGGCAATATAGCAAGACTCCAGTCTCTACAAGAAAAAAAAATTAGCTGGACTGGTGGCATGCACCTGTAGTCCCAGCTGCTCTGGAGGTTGAGGTGGGAGAATCAGTTGAGCCCAGGTGTTTGAGGTTATAGGGAGCTGTGATCGTGCCACTGCACTTCCGCCTGGATGATAGAGTGAGACCCTATCTAAAAAAGACCCTTCTCTAAAAAAGAAAAAAAATAAAATAAGGTATTGGAGGAATGAGGACTGATGAAAGGAACAGTGGGGACAGCCTGGATGATGAAAGCAAAAAATTTGCGCATGATCTCCGTTGACAGGGAAGTAGGGAGGTATTTAGGCAAGCTTGTGATTTGTTAAATCCTGGGGCACGGTGCATATTCAGGATAGGATGGAGGGAGATGAAGAAGAAAACCTAGAGTCTTGCGAAGGACACAGTCGCCTGGTGAGGTAATTGTCAAGAGGGAAAGGTAGCTCATTGGGGTTTAGGAAGAAAGAGGCAGAAACTGAATATTATGAGGTCATCTAATAGCAGTATGCTTTGCTGTTATTGACTGGCAAACTAAGAGACCTAATTCTCACAAGAAAGTTGAATTTCTGTTCAGCTTCTCATATTATGTAGCATGCTCATGTCATTTTATACTCAGTACTGTGCATCTAGCTCTGTGAAATGCTTTGTTTTTCTAGATTTGCTCCTCTGATGACAGAAGGAAAATAAATGTGTTGGGGAGTTATTTTGTAGTGATGGGATTATGTAAATCAGATGTTCCTCATGGTTTTGCTTTCATTAATTTCTTTTTCATTACAAAAGATGTTTTTCTGATGATTAAGGAACATCAAGTAAAGCTCTTTGATTATGATATATGTGTCTGTAAAAAATTTTACAAAAAGTTTGTGTCAAGTTTAAACTCCCTAAGTGTTTCATGGATTGTGTACTGAAAAGAAAAATATGCTCACTACATTCATTCATTTCATTGATATTTATTATATAACTGCTATATTTGCTGTACTGTTAGGCATTGGAGATACAAAGATAAATATGACCCAATTCCTGCCCCAAAACAGCATACTTTTTAGGAGAAAGACTGTAAAACAAATGGATATAAGGATAAATGCTAATATCTGGCAGCTCAGAGGAGAATCAGAGGAGGAACAATTAACCAAATATGGAGCCTCATTGGGGGCGGGATGGGGGGAGTGAGTGGGGAGGGGTGGAGATGTTAGCACATCATTTTCAGAAGTGGTCAACTAGGCTGAATTCTGAGCCCCTTCAGCCAAATGTTGAAATCACTAGTGGTGATTTCAGTCAGTGTGTGTTTGTATAAGGAATAAGGTGTTATTATCTTATCCACGTATTCTTGGTAATAGAAGAGAAAAAGATCTGATTACTGTTATGTGAGTCAGAAGAAACATAACTTAATCCTCTAGATCCAGATAGTTGTGCCAGTTCCCAGTTCAAACCTTTGAATACCAGTAGCTGACTCAGAATCTGTACTACAAAAAGGTCCGAGACTCTCTACTGCAAGTACATTTAGTTCTTAATGAAATTGAAGACTTAAAAAGAATTAATAAACTAATACCCTGTGAAACTTCCTCTTTTTAGTTAATACTCATATATCATCAGTAAACTGTCAAAAAGGTCTGGTTTTAAATTTGTTGATTGGCCAGGTGTGGTGGCTCATGCCTGTAATCCAGGCACTTTGGGAGGCCGAGATGGGAGGATTGCTTAAGGCCAGGAGTTCAAGACCAGCCTGGGTAATAATGAGACCCTGTCTCTACAAAAAAATAAAAAAAACTAGCTAGGCATGGTGGTTCATGCCTATAGTCCCAGCTAGTTGGGAGGCTAAGGCAGGAGGATTGCTTGAGCCCAGGAGTTTGAGGTTGCATTGAGCTATGATGACACCATTGTTTTTTGATCTTGTCTCAGAAAAAAAAAAATAAAAATTTAAAAAAAGTAAATTCGTTTGTTAAAATGAGGGTTAGAGCAGTGGTTTCTCCAGGGTATGGTAAGTGCATTCATGTGGTTATATGGATAGAGGATTTTTATTTACTTCAAAAGAAAGCATGCTTTAACTTCTGTTACAAAATACTACAAAAATAATTTTCTCTTTCTTCCTAATAGATGACAAAATTCCTAAAACATTCCAGAATTCCCTTGTACATCTTGGACTCAACACTATGAAGTCTGCAAATATATGTATAGGTCGACCAGTGTTGCTTACCAGTTTGAATGGAAAGCAGGAGGTAAGAGTCATTTTCATTTCTTTATTTTAGAAAGACAAGTTGAGCATCCCAAATCCAAAAATCCTAAATCCAAGATGCTCCAAAATCCAGAACTTTTTGAGTGCTGACATGATGCTCAAAGGAAATGCTCATTGGAGCATTTCAGATTTTGGATTTTGAGATGTGAGATTCTCAGTCGGTTAAGTACAATGCATATATTCTGAAATCCCAAAAAATGTGAAATTCGAAACACTTCTGATTCTAAGCATTTTGGATAAGGGATGGTACTCAACCTGTATTTGAGATGTTTCTGACTTTAATTTTCAACACAAGCAGGAATAAATGAAAAACTATAATTTAAAAGACCTTCACTTGCATATAAACTCCCTCTTCCTTTGATGTGTGCGACTATGCTGGAAATAGTAACACCTAATATGTCATAACGTTGAGAGAAGACTTTCCTCAAGAGGTAGTGACACATGCACTGTTGACCCTATTTCTCCTACGTGGTTAGTTGTATTTCTCTACAGAAATGTTATTTTGGGTTAAGAAGGTCACCTGTTCTATATACAAATATTTAATTACTCTTTCTGATTTCAGCTATGTTCCTCCTTGCTGCCATTCTTCATACCTGAGACTATAAGCCTAGAGCCTTTGCTGGATCGTTTTTGACAGCTTGGCTTTCTTTCCTGCTACCAGCCCCAGCCTCTATCATGGCTTCCTCTAATGCTTTTCTGATCCAATTCGAATCCTCTGGAAATGTTTTGAAATCTTTTATCTGCTGATGGCATCCCTTCCATTCTTTTTATTGTTCTGGGCTTATGCTTTAAAAAAAACCTTTACTGGGTCGTGTGGAAGAGAGCGGTATAAATGTGTGAGCTCAAGCCAGAAATTTTTGCTTCTCTTGCTTATCATTTAAATCTTAGGTTCTCACAAATCTCTTGTGCTGTGTCCGTCACTAATTCCTGGATGTAATTTAAGTCCCAGGATGGATTACTTTTACAAGTTATCCTGCCTTCAATATTTTTGTCATTTTTTTTTTATTACCTATTAATGCCTTTGTCTCTTTTCCTAAATCTGTATTTTAAATCTTCCACCATCTTCACTGTGGGATCATTCTTGATTTTCACAAACAGATATAATATTTGTTTAAAAATTTATTTTTTGTGAACTTGTAGTATTTAATTCTTTTTTTTTATTAATGCAATTTGTCTCGTTGCAACTTGTGTCAGATTATAACTCCTTTGGGTTAAGGACCTTGTTTTGCAGATCTAAGTACTTGACTGTGCTTTGTATTCTGCCTTATAAATTGGTGATATTCTTTGAATATTTACTTTCTAATATTTTTATTTCTTCTGTCTGGGCAGGTCTATACAGCCTGGCCTGTGGCAGGATTTCCTGGAGGCAAGGTTGGCCTGAGTGAAGTGGCACAGAAGAACGTGGGCGTAAGGGTTGGTGATGCCATCTGGGTCCAGCCTCTGGTGGGTGCTGTACTACAGGCTGAGGAAATGGACGTGGCACTGAGGTTTGGCTTTTTTCTTTGGTGATACTCTGGATCAATTCAATGCTGCCCGATAAAAATACGAGTCACAAATGTAAACCACATATGTAATTTTGCATTTTCTTACAGTAAAGAGGAACAGGTGAAATGAATTATAATAGTACATTTAACCTATATAAAATTATTTTAACATATAATAATTATAACAAATTGTTAATAAGACATATCTTTTTTTCAAGCTAAGTCTTCAAAATCCAGTGTGTATGTTATACTTATTGCACATTGCAATTTGGACTAGCCACATTTTAAACACTCGGTAGCCACATGGTGAGTGGCTTGGTTATTTGTGCTGTACTAGACAGCACAAGCTAAATTAGTGCTATGTAATTTATAGACTGCTGACTCTTATTTCCTATGGTTAGAGTATGCTCTGATGTTTTAGGTGACAGGAATTATTACTGATTAGTATTTAGCAGTAATTTTTATCTTGGCTTACAGTATAATCAGGGCTTGTTATCTTTCTTACAGTTGTAAAGAAAGGAGTAGATTATTGTGAGTAGACAAGAAATAAGTCTTAAGATTTTCCAAATAACCTGATTGTATATTTTAACACATTGATTATTTAATTTAGTGAAACAGTCATTACTTTCAGATTTTTCAATAATCCTTCACCAAAGGCTAGTTGTTTGAATCAAACTATCAGTATGATTGAAGTATATCGTCTGTTCTCTTGGATATTCTATATCTAATGGGATTTTGACTCAGTTTGCATCTATGAGTCTTATCAAGTCACTTAAAGCATCTTTTAATACTTTAATATTACCTTACAACAATTTTGGGATATGTTGACATTATCTGTCAGAATCACAGAACATTTTCTAGTCATTAGCTTGATTTTAAAATGTTTTCTTCTCTTTCAATACTTTTGTAGATTGTAAGCTTGTAGACTCTAAGCATATTTTTTCCTTTGAAAACAGGATAATGTTTTCAAACATGTAATAATGGTTTATTGAACAATAAGCAAAAAGGAAAAGAGAAGACAACATGATGAGTACCAGCTGTATACCAGATGCTTTTTATGTATTGCATATATGTACATGCACACACATGCACATTTACCCTTTTTCTTCTCTGATTGAATCCTCTAACATCCTGCAAGGTATCCATATTTATCTGTTATTTAACAAATGAGGAAATGGGCTAAATGAGAAGTAACTTGCCTACTATTTAATGAGATATTAATAGTAGTACTGCTTAGATTAAACCGGATTAATCCTCAGACTACATTTTAAAACAGTGCTAAAGGTAGCAGCAATCAGTTGACTGGAATTAGCATTTATGATGATCTCCAAACTAGTCTGACTTTTTGAGAGCATAATAATCTTAGGTAAATCACGATTGCTTATTATAGAGGACTATGTATGTTTTAAATGAAAGCCTAGTCTTAAAATTTCTGCTTAAAAAAAATCGTATGTTTTAAATGAGGCAGCAGCGTGTAGACAAGAAAGTTAATTTCCAATTAGGAAAATCAGTAATTTTAATCTGCTTAAATCCTTTACTTGTAATTGAAAAATTTTATTAGTAGTGTTAGAGCTCCTTCTAGTGGAAATGATTTTATCTGCACCCATACCCATTTTTCATTTCTTTTCTTTTCCCTTTGAATTGGGGTTTTGCTCTGTTGCCCAGGCTAGAGTGCAGTCATCATAGCTCACTGCCCCTTCAAACTCCTGGGCTGGGCTCAAGTGATCCTCTTGCCTTAGCCTCCCAAGTAGCTGGGACTACAGGCATGAGCCACCAAACCTGGCTGATTTTTGTAGTTTTTGTAGAGACAATGTCTCACTCTCTTGCTCAGGCTGGTCTTGAACTCCTAGCCTCAGAGATCCTCCTACCTTGGCCTCCCAAAGTTCTAGGATTACAGATGTGAGTCACCACCCTCCTAGATGCCCATTCTTTTTTTTTTAAAAGCAAAACTGGTTAAGTATTTTTACTGTTCTTGTTCATCTTTGTAAATATCTTCTATTCAACATAATAAAATAATTTAAATATAACTTGATTCAGAGTTTTATAAACAGAAGTAAATTTAAGCATTTAAGGAGATACTTACAATTTCCTCATTAGTTTATGCATATATTTGATTCATGAAATTTCTTCTTTGTTCTATTTCTTTCTTACTCTCCCTTTTATATGAATATATAGTTGATTGTCATGATTTGTGGTACTTATGTTCTGTTAAAGTTGCCTTGAACACTATTAGCAAATACTGAATGATTTCTCCTGGGGGAAATATGTACATATACATATACATATCTTATATAAATTATAATCTTAAATCCTCAAAACAACACATTCTGGTGGATTCTATAATATTTTCTTTATTTTACAAAAGAGGAGGTTCAGAAGTGTTGAGGGAGTGCCTGAGGCTGCCCCATTACAGGTACCAGAGTTGGGTACCCCGTCCAACTGGCACCGGAGCGGGGGCTTCTTGTCCTATAATGTGCTTGCTCCCTGCTATTTACGTTCTGTAGTTATGTCTGAGTGAGAGCTGAAACAAGGGGCAAAGTGTCACCTTGTCCTACCTCAGATGGAATGAGTGTTGGATGACCCAACGTTTTTGCTCCTCTTCCATGTTCACTGATGACCGCAAATCTTCCTTGAGAATTGATTTTGGGATACAATATATTTTTGCGAGTAGGTGAATTTACAGTGACATCATCTATAGATATTGAGTATTGACTGTATCGTTTTGTTACTGATAAAGTGGTTGGAGAATAACGTTTAGATATTGATCAGGTGGGCTTGCTAATAATAAATACACTTCCCCCAGAGCTAAACTATCCCCCCTCCACTGGTCATAAACAAAGTTGGACAGCTCTTTGTCTTCTCTCCTGATATAAGCTGCTTACACATGGAGGAGGAAGAAAAATGCTCATGTCCTAAGAGCTCTCCAAGAGCAGGTTTCTTTATAAGTAGTGATATTTAGGTGTGCTCACTTCCTGCACTTAAGAAACTGTCCTGGAAGATATAGTTATCATTAGGAAGAAGGGGATCTTATTTTTATTAGGTATGCCCTTTCTCCAGAATAAACCTTCATTGTAACCATTATTCTCCTTTTTCCTGTTTCTACCTCTTCAGGTAACATACTATAGGATTTAATTTTCTCGAAGAGATAATTTATAAATTATATAGAAGGAATGAAATAAACGATTAATAATAACCTTTCTCCAACCTAGGCAAGTTCATAGAAGGAATGAGTAATTTAGGTCAGTGTTTCCCAAATGCTTTTGACTATGACACATGATAAAAAATATGTTTTCATCATGATTCACTCATCTGCCAATACAGAGCACATATGTGTGCATGTGTGTATATGTATGTGTAAGACATTAATATTTTACAAAGCAGTATTTATCCTTCATATGCATAGTGTACTCTGACATTTCTTGTTCTATTAAAAAATGCTGGATGGGGTTTACTGAAATGATTTCATGACCCCACTAATGGGTAGTACAATATGTTTTGAAGAACACTGATTTAGACCACTAAGGCACCAAATTGCAAATGATATTCTCATGGCTATAAGAAGTATCTGAAAAATGTAAATCGTTTCAAAATTGTATAAATTATTTTCAGTCTGTAAATTACTTATTCTTTTCATTAGGTCTGTATTATAACTATGTACATGTCATTTTATACCACAGTTTAGTTTCTGGTGTACCTAATGCTGATTTCTGTCTCCCTGTCTTCCCTTTTACAGTGACAAAGATATGGACATTAATGAAGAAGAACTGACTGGTTGTATCCTGAGAAAACTAGGTTGGACATATTATAAATTGTTTTCCTACATTTTAAGCAGAAAGCAGCAGCAAATAAAGTGTCTTTGAGGTTTTGTATACATAGTAGTTTTCTTCAAAATAGCTTAGAGAATATTCCCCTCAATGAATTTATATCCTTTTGAGATGGGGATGCGTTACTTTTCCCAGTTAATCAATTGGCAGTTGAGCAGTGGACAGAATATGACTTGTCTATGGAGAAAGTCAGTGGTAGAATTGAGACTTTTTAACGCTTAACACTCTTCCTTTTTCCAGTGAGAAACATTGTTTTGGAGTGTTGGTTTAGATGTGCCATTTTAGTCTGTTGAACTTAGAATGCTTAGCTATTTGTTGATACAGTTAATAGAAGCTTTGATCTATTGATTATAGAGGATTTCAAAGAATCATCTTGTCCTATCTTCAGATAGTGCTATATTATAGGGGAATATTAGGTCTTCTGTTTTTCATGACAATTACTTTATTAATACTCCATTTTTGATTTAGTACTTTTAGTAAGATAGTTTTGTTAATAGATGAAATAAATTGCTATTTAAACATTAAACTGGTGAAAAAATGTGCTAACATATATATTTAATTATTTTCTAGATGGAAAGGTTATTTTACCAGGCAACTTTCTGTATTGTACATTCTATGGACGACCATGCAAGTTGCAAGTGTTGCGAGTGAAAGGGGCAGATGGCATGATGTTGAAAGGGCCTCAGAATGACTCTGACACTAAGGCCAGGGGAGTGGCTTCTGAACGATCCGGCATGGAAACCAGTAGCCTGGATTTATCCTTACAGCTAAGCCAGTTAGATCTGGAAGAGCCCCAGAATCCAGCATCAAGAAGTACTCCTTGTAAACCAGTAGGCAATAGACTTATAAAGAAAGCTGGTGATGTTTCGTTGGATGTTACACAGAGCCCTGGGGATGGCAGTGGACTTGGATTGGAGGAAATAACAGGTCTTAAATGTAGTTTTGAGTCTGCCAGAAAAGGAAACAAGCAACTTAAAAATGATGAGAGACTGCTAAAATCCACCAGCGTGGGAGCAAAATGCAATACGGATACTTTTTATTTTATTTCTTCAACAACAAGAGTCCGTTTTATAAAGACTCGAAAAAACTCAAAAGGGCAAGATAACCAATTCAGAGTAACGTACGACATGATAGGAGGCCTAAATAGTCAGCTGAAAGTGATTAGAGAAATGATTGAATTGCCTCTCAAACAGCCCAAACTTTTCAAGAGTTATGGTATGATTTCTTATTTTATTGCACCTGAAAGTTTTACATTTAAACTAAAAAACTGCAGGTCAATTCCACTTATCTAATGGTTGCTCACGTTCTTTTCCTTTTTTATTTCCTGAGTGGCAGATATGGTAGAAGATACCAGTTGCTGTGGGAAATGCCAGCTAAATTAGCCATTTTCTGTGCTTTGGTCTCTTTAGGTTGTAATTTAAGTTAGCAATGGCCTTGTCTCTTTTAATAGCATATTTCCACAATTGCTTATATTAGGTCTGCAATTAAGTGTCTTATCATGCTAGATCAGCTGTAATGACTGAAGAAATAAACTACTCAAATGCATTGGATCAAACTTTTTTGTTAGGAAATGTAGCTCTGTGTGGATCTCTGCATTGAAGCAAGTAGTGAAAGGAGTGGCTTGACTCTCAGGAAGCTCAGGGCTTCCTTTGTACAGTTATTGTGCAGATCCTTTGCATATATTTGCTATATACTATCTCTGCTTTTTCCTTTTTCATCAGTCTTTTTATATATAAAATGAACCCTTGGATTGACATTTTGCTAGTAACGTTTATAATCTTCCAGATGGCTAGTTGGGAAGAAATTGGGATTGGTGGCTTGTTTTTGTCTGTCCATGTTGGCTGGCTTTGTTTTCTGATCATTAAACAGTACTGTGTGGGATGGGGCATGACAACAATGTGGGTGTCCAGGTTTTTACAGCATGCTTCCTCAAGGCATTATATGGTCTACAGAGAGAAAAAGTCATTGCTGGGGATCAGTGCCTGGGCTAGTTAGTACATCTTTCTTGGGGGAAAAAGAAGGTCTCTTTTTTGTGATGCAAGGTAAATTTACATTTTATAACTTGTGTTTGAAGTTGTATGGCAGCATTTATAAGAAACCTAGTAATGCTGAATCCAGTGTTCTCTTCTTTTTCTTCTAGGAATTCCTGCCCCTAGAGGGGTGTTACTCTATGGCCCTCCAGGTACTGGAAAGACAATGATTGCCAGGGCTGTTGCTAATGAAGTTGGAGCCTACGTATCTGTAATTAATGGTCCTGAAATTATAAGCAAGTAGGTATTTAATAGAGTAAATTTAAAATTATTAAATATCCTTCTCAAATGTGGTTTTTAAAAATGGCTGGGTTATATTCTGTCTGAATATTTCATACACTAAAATATTTTAAATTTGTTCTTTAATATGTGTAAAAATTAAGTTTGGAAAATAACTTTTTAAAGTAATTTTAAGTATCTAGAAATATTTGAAAAGTCAGATTAGCTTTTATAGACAAAGCTCTAAAAACAATAAGAAATCCTTACATGTATTTTATTTTTTGCAGATTCTATGGTGAGACTGAAGCAAGGTTACGTCAGATATTTGCTGAAGCCACTCTGCGGTACTCTTTATTTTTAAATGTTTTGGAATTAATAGTCAAGTCTGTGTTAATCAAAGTGAGATACCAGTACTTCATAGAAAGCATAAAGAATAGTACAAAAATAATAGTAATAGCACTAGAAATAGATTGTAAATCTAATGAAATTCTGTCTGCTCTTTCTGTATTATATTGTTTTAGAAGTCTGATAAATGAGTTATTAAATTACATAAATTAGAAGGATTGAGACAGTCATTTGATAAGCCATGTGATCTTGCTTGAGCATATAAGTCTATGACTTTGTTTCTTTAGGGTATTTAGGCATATCCAGTATATTTAGTTCCCCAAGTAGATTGTATAATCATAGCCCTTTATGCTTAAATTTTTTTCATTGTACTTTGCTTCAATGATATAAATCTTTGCTCATTAAAAACTATTCTTATTGATTATTCCTGAGTTTAGGTTACACTGTTATGTTGTAATGGATATTAGAGTATGATCTATAACTTGGTCTAATATAACATTATTCATAATATAGCCATGTCTTTACCATTGTTTTGGTATTTAGCATCATGATTACTGCTCTTTTATCAAAAGAACTGTCATTTTTAAAGATTCCCCTCTCAGCGATAGTAGATAAAATAATTTGTAGTCCCAGTACTGTACTGAAAATTTGAGAACCAGTGGTATACCTTACTGTTTTAGTATGTTTTTGTTGTTAATTTGTTTATGACGGTTGAAGTTGCCATTTCTAAGAGAATTCACATCTTTTTATGAGAGAATTGATCATGTTGAATCTTTTTTTAAATAGGGTAAGAAAACATTTCTAGTTTATGTCTTTTGGACTTTAAACCTGCTCCAAGGGACAATATTTTTGGCCATAGTTTCTGAATTCACTCAGTCATAACTATTTAGTGGGCATTAGTGGGAAAGTTCTGCCAGGGCATGGCATTTCATCTCATGAGCAATAGACTCTTCTAAATACCCTGCCTTTTAATTGAGGGCAGATAGAGTAGAATTTGAGGTTGATAAGTTAATAATTTGGGCTAGAATTAATCTAAGTTTTTTTAGCTTAACATTCTGATGCCTTTTGTAATATTATTAAGTAAATCCTAAATTTGATATGTTGCATTTCAGTTAAAAATTAAAACTAAGTATAATTTAAAACTAAATGTAAATTAGGGATTTCATTTTGTTTGCTTTTAGGCACCCATCAATTATTTTTATTGATGAGCTGGATGCACTTTGCCCTAAAAGAGAGGGGGCTCAGAATGAAGTGGAAAAAAGAGTTGTAGCTTCACTCTTAACACTGATGGACGGCATTGGTTCAGTAAGTAGAGCAATAGTATTAATTCTGTGTGGGAAAGGGTTGAAGGGGTGGATTTTTTTTTTTAAGACAGAGTCTTGTTCTGTTGCCCAGGCTAGAGTACAGTGGCATCATCACAGCTCACTGCAACCTCTAACTCCTGTTCTCAAGGGATCTTCCTGCCTTGGTCTCGCAAGTAGCTGGGACTACAGGTGCTCATCACCATGCCTGGCTATTTTTTTTTTTCCTTTTTGTAGAGATGGGGATTCACTATGTTGCCTAGGCTGGTCCTGAACTCCTGGCCCCAAGCCATCCTCCCAAAGTGTTAGGATTACAGGTGTGAGCCACCATGCCCAGCTAGTTGATTCTTATTAATATATTAATGTATGTAGAATCCAAAGCTATTGAATGTCTGAGTCTTTGAGTATTCTAGGAAAAAGGAAAAATACTAGCCATAGCTACTAGAGGAAAGATCCATGAAATAATTAGCTTCAGTAGAGTCTTTAGTATTTTGTAATGGATAGGATAGTATCATAACCTAGCATTTTTTTTATGGCATATAAAAGAATACATTGTGATAGATTTCTTTTGTGATAAATGCTATTAACTTAAAAACCTGAAGCAAAGATCAGTAAGGAAGATTCAGTGGTTAAATTTTCAGTGATTTCATTAAGAAATTTCATAAGTGAGTCTTACTACTCACATAAAAATTGATTCAAAGCTTTGTGCTAGGCAAGTGAAAGGACAGAAAATGAGAATAATGGCAAATGTGTAGAACGTTTGAAAAGAATTTACTCATATTGCCAGATTCTATGATAGGTATACATTCTTGTATTAATTAAAAAAACCATACTAATTATGAAAGGAAGATACATAGGACTAATATACAGAATAGCAATAAAAAAAAATTCTCTCAGACTCTTGACATCCATTAACCAAAAAAATACACTTTTTATCCTGGATTGTAAATAACTAAAGGTTACTAGAAGCATAATATGTTAGATTCAAAAGAAATTTTAGAAATCATATAGTCCTAAGCCTCTTGTGCATATTAAAAAACTGGACAGTTGGAACTTTTTAGGTTTTACTGTCTAGTGGTAGAAATTGAATATGTGAAAATAATATGAAGGTTTGTTATTAAGTCTGTTATTTACTAACGTGTTGATAATTTTAAGGGTTTGCAGGAGAAAGGTTGTCACCTGGTGGAGGCTGGATGACCACCTGGTTCTCAGTCCTGGGGCAGTACTGAAGTGTGATTGTCATGTCCCAGGCTTGGTTCTCAGCTTATAAAGTTGGAGAATTTAATGTTGTTAGTATGTTGGAGGTGGTAGAGCTCTGAGGACTGACCCATGATAACAAAATTCACAAGGGACTGATAACTAAATTGGGATGCCAGTTTATCCATTTATAATACAATAAGAAATGTAACTATTAAGTGGACCCAATATTTGTGTTTATGGATGACTATATTTTCACCTTGAAGGTAGATATATTCTATATCTATAATATAATAAAGCAGTATTATAATCAGAAGGGTTCTTGTTGAGTAGGAAATCAGGTGGCAGGCTCAGTGTTCAAGTGTTTTAATCACTATGTCAGTTTATGTCAGTTGCCTCTTTGCGTCTGGGAGAAGTCTCTTGTGTTCTTGGCTTTGGACAGGACAGAAAGCATGTAACACTGACGTTTTAGACTGAAAATATTTAAGGGCTTGTATTTGTGCTTCTGAACTCGTAATTCATAGATTCATTGTAGTTCATGCATTTTCTGTTGGCACATTCAATATAATTTATTAGGTTTGAGTTTTTTTATGTAAATCACATTTCAATTATGCCTGTCTCTGTGAGATTACACTTGGGTCACCTGAATAAAACATTGGATAATTTCTGTGGGTGGCTGATCATGATCATAGTTCTTTATTGTTTGTTGTTCCTAATTTCATTTTCAGAGAGGAAAAATCTATATGTATTCAAAAATGGTTGATACTTGAATATTGGTTATATTATTGTCCTTTCAGAATTTAAAAATGTATCAAAATAAAAAAGAAAATAGTACGTGAAGAAGAATTCTTAGGCAGCTTTGAGCCTTGTTCTATATGTAGGTCATATAATCTAGTAGGTAAGGGAAAAGGACTATTTAAAACAACTAAACAGAAACAACTATATGGTAGAGTATTATATATTGTTTATGAGGATGATATAGTTTAGGTGATCTGGCAAGAGAGATGTCACAGTAGATGTAGAGGTAATTATTAGAAAGCTTTCTAGGGGAGGAAGTGGTTAGGCTGAGCTTTGAAAAATGTGTAAGGGATAGGATTTAGTATCCTGGACAGTTAGATTTATCTTTGTCTATATAGTTAGTGTCAGCCTACTCCCCCACCTTTTTTTTAATCTTTTAGAAAAATATGTAATTTATTTTAATTTTATTTTGTTAGGAAGGAAGTGAAGGACAAGTGTTGGTCCTTGGGGCCACAAATCGCCCTCATGCTTTGGATCCTGCACTCCGAAGACCTGGACGATTTGATAAAGAGATTGAGATTGGCATTCCTAACGCTCAGGACCGGCTAGATATTCTCCAGAAACTGCTTCGAAGGGTACCCCATTTGCTCACTGAAGCTGAACTGCTACAGCTGGCAAATAGTGCTCATGGATATGTTGGAGCAGACTTGAAAGCCTTGTGTAATGAAGCAGGTGAATGTGATTTCCTATAGTGAGTCTATATTGATGGACTTCAGTGTATATGCTGATAGTTTATATTTCACTTATTTCTTAAAGGAAATAGCTTTATTATTTCTAATCATAAAATATATATTTATTGAAAAAACCTAGGTGATTCAGAAAACTGTAAATAAGAAATAAGAATCACTCTCAATCCTACGTCCTAAAGAAAGCCAATGTCATAGCATTTACAGTTGACCCTCTGTGTCTGTGGATTCAACCAACTATAGACTGAAAATATTTGGGGAAAAAACCACAATAAAAATAACAAAACAGCAACAAAAAATAATACAAAATTTTTTGGAGATTTGCAACAATTTGAAAAAACTCATGTTTTCTTCTTTCTTTTTCCTTTTCTTTTTTCTTTTTTTCTTTTTTCTGGGGGGCAGGGAGAGGGGACAGGGTCTCTCTCTCTCTCTCTCTGTTGCCCAGGCTAGCATGCAGTGGCCTCATCATAGCTCACTGCAACCTCAAAGTCTTGGGCTCCAGCTAGGCTAGTTTTTCTATTTTTGTGGAGATGAGATCTCACTCTTGATCAGGCTGGTCTCGAACTCCTGTCTTCAAGTGATCCTCCCACCTTGGCCTTCCGAAGTGCTAGGATTACAGGCGTGTGCCACCATACCTGGCCTGTCTTTTTCATTTCTGATTGAGGTTATTTGAATCTTTTCTATTACTGGTTAATATAGCTCATGGTCTGTATGTTCTGTTTATCTTTTTACAGAACCAACTTTTTGTTTCCTTGATTCTTTGTATTATAATTTTTTTTTTTTGAGATAAAGTCTCACTCTGTTGCCTGGGCTAGAGTGCCGTGGCTTCAGCCTAGCTCACAGCAACCTCAAACTCCTGGGCTCAGCCTCCTGAGTAGCTGGGACTATAGGCATGCGCCACCATGCCTGGCTAATTTTTTCTATATATTTTAGTTGGCCAATTAATTTCTTTCTATTTTTGGTAGAGACCGGGTCTCGCTCTTGTTCAGGCTGGTTTTGAACTCCTGACCTTGAGCGATCCACCCGCCTCAGCCTCCCAAAGTGCTAGGATTACAGGTGTGAGCCACCACGCCCAGCCTGTATTATAATTTTTGACCAACAACTTGAATTTGATTAAATTATAAACTTGGTTAATAGTGTGACTTAGAAGAAAGCTAACACAGCTCTGAATCTGTGAGCATTTAAAACAATACAATTATACTCTAAGTGCTAATGGAGTGGACATAGTTATAGCCAACTTATTGAACGTACATTGGCATACCCATATATTATGTGTGCATTGAACATAAGAAAAAAATTTATTTCATATGGTAAATTTGAATTACTCTTTTAGTTTTAAATAAAAGAATTAAACATTTATTGTTACATCCCACCTAAATTTAGAGAAATTATTAGGGGATAATTTGAGTGGCTCTCAGTCTTTTAAAATAAATACCTAGGCAAGTTTGGACTCATACCTTTTTTTTTTTTGAGTCAGAGTCTCACTCTGTTGCCCAGACTAGAGTGCTGTAGCATCAGCCTCACTCACAGCAACCTCAAACTCCTGGACTCAAGCTGTCCTACTGCCTCAGTCTCCCGAGTAGCTGGGACTACAGGCACGTGCCACCATGCCAGGCTAATTTTTTCTATATATTTTTAGTTGGCCAATTGATTTCTTTCTATTTTTAGTAGAGACAGGGTCTCGCTCTTGCTCAGGCTGGTTTCGAACTCCTGACCTTGAGCAATCCGCCTGCCTTGGCCTCCCAGCGTGCTAGGAATATAGGCTTGAGCCACCGCGCCCGGCCTCCTTTTTTTTTTTTTTAAACATGCTAAGTTTCCATGGGCAAATGGAAGCAGTCACAATCATTACACTGACCTTAGATTTACTCATAAAGTTAGAATTATTGTTTTTTTAAAAAAGAGTCATGCTGATATCTTAATATTTAGAGGTAATATTAATGACTTATACAATTATAGGTGCTCAATAAGTATTTTGTCATTGAA